>JAPZDY010000022.1:20070040-20085536 GCA_029783645.1 Ctenochaetus hawaiiensis | reverse complement strand
AATGTAATGTAATGCGCAGCATACGAGTCCAATACAAATTTCCCTATTGGGACAATAAAAGTATATCGTATCGTATCATAGATTAAAATGCTTCCACATTATTAACAGCACACAGTGCAAACAAGCATTCATAGACCTAAATACATGTTCTTGTTTGTGCTCACAATAACACAATTAAAGAAAGCTTAACACTGATGAGAGAATATTTGTTCATGTTGGTGACAGGATTGCAGTGGCACGTGAAGCCCAGCAGGTGGCGATGGAGCAGGAGTTGCTGGAGAGCCTTCCTCAGCTATACAAGAACCAACCAGAGCAAGTCACCATGGCCCTGGAGTGTAAAGGGAAGGGAGGGCAGCCGTGCCAAGGGCCAGCAAACATCACTGTTACCGTACGACCTCCAAAACCACATACTGACCTTTTTCTACATGTGAGAATGTCTTTGCTGTGATGTGTTAATGTGTTTGTGTGCTGTCTCTGTAGTGTGAGCGGGTCCAGAGACAGGAAGCAGTGCAGACTCAGATAACTTCACTGCGCAGGGATATCAAGATGCTTCAAACTGACTCCATGGCTCCTCCACCTCAAAGCCTGGCACAGGCTGCTGTCCACACTGAGAACTTTATCACGTTAGTATAAACAGACTGTGACCACTGAGAGAAAAAAAAAAACCCACTAAATTTAAATTTGGGAGTAAGAAAAATTATTAAAAATGGATTTCTCACTAATACCTTGACTTTTTTATACGCTCAGGGCTCTGGTGAACACATACAAGGCACAGAGGTCACCAGCAGTGCAGCACGTTGGCGTGTCTGCCTTCTACCAGGTGGTCTCCTACGTATGTGAAGACACACTGCGACATCCTCCAACACGCCAATACCTCTCCTCATGTGTGGAGATTCTGGGACAGGTGCGCACACACATGCCAAAAACAGCAGAACAAGATTTAAATCAGATGTTTTTATGTAAACAACCATATATTTATCTATAAATTTTACTTTATCTAGAATAACTTAAATCAAAACTGCTTAGGGATCAAATAGAACATGACTGAGATTAGTTGGACAACACTAATTTATTAAAGGGGTAATTTTCCTCTCATTTCCCTTCTGTACATCCCCAAAATTAATAGCCAGACACTGTCCTTTCTTGTTCTGTGTTTAGGTATTTATTCAGAGCAATCCAGAGGAATGTGGTCGTGTCCTGAAGACCATTCTGGAGGAGACACGTCTTTGTCCACTCATTTCCCCCTTCTTCACTCCCAACGCGGCACCCAATCAACTCGTCTTTCTTTACCAAGACGTTGTGACATCCTTGCACCCTGACAGCGCCGATGTCATTTTCATGTTGCTCACAAAGGTATGCTCAGACACAAAAATGCAATTTAAAAAAAAATATGATTTTCCCCTGAAGCAATCCAGCTACAGTAACCACTTCCTTCACTCCCTCTGCAGTTTGACTTGTCCCAGTGGCTGAATGAAGCCCATCCTGTGTTTTCGGAGAGAACCCGTTTGCTGGAGTTGGTCCACGGAGCTCTTTGCGTCTGTGGCCGGGACCCCGAGCCTGAACTTCTCACACCTTTTCACCTCTTCACCAAACACTGGACCTTGCTTTTACGCCACCATTTCCCAGATCACTACAGTGACTGCCTGCGGCTGCTCATGACCAGTAAGTGTGTGGTTGTCTGCGTATGAAGGCTGCCCAACTGAATTGGATGATTCAAGTAATAATTAACTCTTACGCTACAACTTGAATCATAATTTTCTTTTCATTGTAATGATACACATTGCCTGGTAATTTGTAGTCTAGAAAAATTCTACTTTTTCATTGTCTGTTTTTGTTTTTACTTTTTGTCTGTACTGCTTTAATCTCTCTATGAAGCACCTCTGCTGCGTGATTGCATGAAAGGTGCTATATAAATAAAGTTAAGCTGAATAATTCACTAAAGAGACACAGCTTCTTTGAAAAGTTCTCCTGTGATTCATCAAAACACATTCACGTTTCTTGAAAAATGCCTCCTACTCATCTTCCCACCAACAGAGGATGAGAATAATTAACTAACAAAACTAATCATACCTTCAGTGCACTGATTCAGATGAGTTGAATAATTATGGAGAGTATAGCCTTGGCATGTACACAACTGTGCCTTTTTGTGTGTTTTATCAGGAGAGAATTAGGGTTTATTACAGCCCCATGAGATGAAATGATTCCAAATGAGGACACAAATGCTAAATTGGCTATCAAATATCTGATAAAGAGCTTTAATCAAGAGATTGGATTGAGGTGTTTGATATGCAACTCAACAAAGGCATTTTTAACATCCTCAGGCTCCTCAAACCAGTTACTGAGTCCAGAGTGCTGGAAGGTGACTCTGCGAGTGCTCGGCTGCTTGCCTCCATCACGTCATACAAAGAGCAAAGCTGAACAATCACTCAGCACCACCGATGTCTCCAGTCGTGCTGTCGGACCCCCTGCTTCCCCCTACAGATCCCCCATCAGCCTCTCCCCACAGCAGGTGACTAATGTTGGTGATAATAGATTAAAACTGATTTATCTGATAATAACTAGTTTAGCTAGATAATAACATGTGATTAGATGTGTCTCATTCAATTGTGCAGTGCTTAAACATTCATCTTTAATCCAGACTCACTGTGGGATTTTAATTGTTTGCTAACAGGTGGATGAGACAGTTGAGTGGCTTAGTGATTACTTTCTGCGGAGTCGTCTCGGTAAAGCAGACCTCCGCAGCTTCGGCCTCTACTCAGCCTGGGCTCCGTACATCAATGAGGTTGTTTCCCTTTGGGAGCATTTGGTCGGCTGTCTAATCAATGTGCAGCTCAGCAGCTGTGCCAGAGAGTCAGCTGGCAGCAGCAAAATAATGAAAGGTAACGGCCTAATGTCAGCACACGTTTGAGAGTAATAAAACTTGGGATCATTATTACAGTTCGGCTGATTCGTTCATGTGCTCTGTTGTTATCTGTGTTATGAAAGTAAGATGTATCTTGTGCTCTCACAGCTCTGCAGGACCTACACAGTAAGATCGTGAAGTTATTTAAGCCTTGGATCTTTCCTCTGGACACAGATGATGGCGGGTAAGAAGGGTGTACGCTCATCTCTCGAGCAGTCATGGGTTTTAGATGGCAGGCAACTGTTGTGAGTGAGGCAGATGTGAAACAGACTCTACAGAGGGCAGCAGATCAAAGATATTCATATTCCAAAAGCTTGATGTTTTTTACCATTTTTAATTTTTGATTTTATTCAGATGTACTTGTTTTCTTTTGCCAAACACATGTAAAAGTATTATGTCTTCTTACACATGTTCACATGCAGTGCACATGTTTGTCATGCAAAATTATTTAGATTTTGGTAGATAAAGCTGTCCAGATGTGGGCAAGGATTGTCACAGGAAGTTCCTTTTGTTTTGGGTTTGGCTTTGTTATCAATGTGTTTTTTAAACTCACATTTAGGGTAGGCTAGCTGCAGGCTGTAAGATGAAGAAATTTGTTTAGTGAATGTAGTCAAGTAAAAAACAGAAGATTACTGGTTCAAAATATACTTGAGTAAAGAGAGGTACAGTCTGTAAAGCACACTGAACATAACATAAAAAAAAAACAAAAAACCTACGCTGCTGAGAAACCAAAAAGAGACATGATTAGATCTTTACTTAATTAACTATGTCCCAGTAAAGTCTCACATGTGGCCAGCAGATTGTATCATTGTACTGCTGTAAAGGAGAGAGCCATTTAGCTCTTAATGAAAGAAACAGACTCATTATCGTTGTCTCTTTCTCTCAGTAACCTCAAGTGTTACCCCTGGCTGGAGACAGATGCGAATACAGCAGGATGTCTGGTCAGCTTGTACACTCAACTCACAGACGCACTGCATCACAAATTCAAAGGTGAGTTCACTGCAGTTCAGTGTTTAAGTGCTGCACCTCTTAATTGTCTGTACTACTGCAGGTATTTATAGCTTCCTGCGTATATTTGTTCCAGATCGTCTGCTGCCCGGCCAGAGAGGTGCACTGTGGCTATGTATGATGCAGTACTGTGAGAGCTGCACCTCTCCACGTACATCTGAGTACCTTCTCTACCTGTATCACACTCACCTGCGCAGCCTGCCCTGGAGACACCTGCACCCAGACACCCAGCTGATGGAGCAGCTCTTTAATGTGAGACAGCCTTCTCTTAAACTCCTGACCCCTGACCCCAAAAACTGAACACTGTTCCAGACATGCATTACACAAGGGGGCTTGTTAATCTGAGACCGAGGTGCTTACCCCCCCTCAGCCCCTATTATTAGCCTGGCTTCCCATAATTATAGGCTTGACACCCTGTTCCTGGAAACAGGCTGCATCTTAAGACCCACTTGGATCTACGAATGCTACCACACACAACCTTCACAGATAAAAATACAGAATCATCAAAGCCCTTTATCCACATTATCCATGAATATTCAAGAGTACCAAAAACAGAAAAAGATGTAAGCAGGAGAGAGTAAAGGGAAGCTTTTTACTTAAAATAAAACAAACATTCATTTTGTTTGTTGGTTTACAGTGAAGTTACATTCAAGATATTTCGAGCACCAATTTCATCAGAAATATCCAGTTTACATACAAAGTAGATGTATAAAATATATAAATAATAATAAATAAAATAAACATATAAACATAATCTGAAGAAACATTAATCAGAGTACATTCATTTGGGGCTTAAGAGGTTTAATTTGTTTATACATATATGTGTTTCAAAAGCGGTTTCGGGTTTATTTTCTCCCCTTCTTTTGCCCGCAGGTTGAGAGAGGAAGTCCCAAGAGCTGCTTTCTCTTTCTTGGAGAGGTGTTATGTGAAGTTAACTGGGTCAGTGTCCTCAGTGACCACTTACAAACGCCCCCCACCTCCACAGCATATCCAACTCTGCCGGACACTCAAAAGGAGTCGCACACCATGTTGGTGTATCTGCTGTACATGCTAGTTTTTCTGGCAAAGGAGGAACAAATCCTGAGTCAACAGGTGAGTCCAGAATATTTTGTTTTCACATCAAGATCAGACATCTTTACCCTTCTTCATTCATTCTTCTTTTTTTTCCCTCCTCAACCTCCAGGACTCCCCTCTGCTCAGTCTGTTGGTCCAGTCCACCTCTCTTCCCTGGCACCAACTGGACCTGTCCTCATATCAAGGCATTCTGGGATACGTCAGCACCCACTACCCTCCCTCCCTGCTTCTCACGGCTGATTCTGCACCTCAGCTGCTGCTGAAATCCCTGCGTAGTGCTGCTGGGATCCACCCACGACCCAGTGAAGTTCCACACAGGGTGAGACAACACAATATTGTTTGTTTCCCAAATCAAATCACAGATTTATTAAGACATCATGAACCACTTAAGTTCTGATCTGAGTTATAGCTATGGTCCATTTACACTGGTTTAATATCCTCAAACTTTAGGTCTGTATTTAGCAGGTGAAAGCACAGCAAGTTTTAAAGCACAGAAATGTATTACAGACTAGACCGCTGATGATTCAGAATAGAATTAGTACATTACATTGGACTTCTTTTAATATAATAGTCTGGAACTACATTCATTCATAACTCCATAAATGAATAATAAATAATTCTTAAGTCACTTGCACTTGATATTTCATCAGTCACACTAGAGAGTGATTGGTGATACTTCCCAACAATAGCTTTACTATACAGAGGAAGCTAAATACTGCAGATTAAAGAGTTCCTGCTCTTCTTACATCTGTGTGTACACTGACCCCGGCAGGTACATCTTGTGTAATAGTGGGAGGCTGCAAACATCCACATCACATTCAAACTAAACAACTCTGCTGAGTTTGCCAGCTGTGTATCACTCAGCCAAGTTATATAAATGAAACACTGAAATCCTTACAGTTGCTGCTGATGGAGACAACAGAAGGCAGTTTTAAACACAACTTGATAATGGTCCAAAGTCGGCAGATTTTGGCAGAACACTTCCAAGCTGTATTGCGCACAGGATGACTCTAAGATCCAGAGATGAATCTTTCTTTTTAATTTTACCAATACTTTTAAAAAATAGCTTTGTTTGAAAAAATATTTAGGTGCTACTCATCATAGCAAAAATATACACAAAAAACTGTGAAAAATAGATGAATTCTAACTAACAGAAAACATTAAACTTAGTGTAATAAAAGATTTGTAACTTCTTATTGGGGCTGAGGCTCTTAATTTGAGTTTACAGATTCTGCTTGTGTTCCTTAAACTATCATTTATAAATTTATGTACAATATACACTATAAATTATGCATCATTTATCTTTTTCTGTGTCACAATAACTCAAACAAAAAAAAAAAAAACATAATCTATGTTACTTTCTGTCTGTCAGGAAGAGACGCTGAAGGCAGGAGTGTATGTGTGCTGGTGTGTGCAATCATTGGTGACTCTGGAGCAAGGAGGCAGCATCAGCCTCAGCAGCCTGGAGGCTCAGCTGGAGACACTTCTGGAGGGCGTCGTCACATTCAATCCACCAGGTGATTTGTAATCTCTGATCTCATCAACATTATGAACCAGCAGAAAATATCATTTATCACCTCAACTGTAATGCACCCTCCTTTTCCCTCTACAGAAACTGGTTTGGAGCAGAGGCACATGGCGTTCTGCAAACTGTTCAGTGATGCTCTGGCTTTGCTGAATGGAGTTGGCGTCTCAACGGGCGAAGCACTCGCTGCTCATGTCATCACCTGGTTGGACAGGAAAGGGAGGGGCTTTCCTATCCTTCCCCTTCTCACGGCTTGCTCCCGCTGTCTTGCGTCAGTACGGCACATGACTCGCATCATGGAGGCATGCATTACAGCATACTTCAACCACGGTAACCAAAGTAACACCCTGGGAATTTCTTGCACCTATTTTTTAACAGTGGTTTTAAACAAATACTTTTTATTCAGTTGTCAGATTGTAAAGTGTACTATGTGGAACAGAAGAATGTTGTCTTCTCTAATAAATAATAGCTCTGAAGAATTTCTCAAAGAATTCTTTTGCGCATTGTCTCCTCTTTTCTCATTTCAGCTGAGGAGGAGTCTTTAGGTTGGGGTCCTGTGCTGGCATCACTGCAGGTGCCTGAGCTCACAGTGGAGGACTTCCTCTCTGAGAGCCAATCAGGAGGCAGCTTTCTGACGCTCTATGCCTTCATCCTGCAGAGACTCAACACTGAATGCACAGCAGCCAATGAGAGGAGGACTCTGGCTCTAATTAACACATGGACTAATCAGGTCTTCCCCAGGTTCGAGCCCCTCATTTATTTGCCTCTATCAACTTCTAAAAGTTCCATCTTGCATACTAACATGTGAGCTATGAGTTTAATAAAAGCTATGGTGTGTTTTGTGTGTTCAGTGGTCCTGGTGATGAAGCCAAGCTGTTTCTTTGGTGGCACAAAGCACTGAAACTGTCAGCAGAGCAGCTGCAGCCACAATCAGGCCAGACTGAAGTGTCAGGAGTGGTTATGGGTCTGTTGAGGTTACAAACCAGGCTGCTTCAGCTGGGAGAGGAAAGACTGAACTCTGGGCTGTTGGGGGCTATAGGCCTGGGGAAGAGGTCTCCAGTTTCTAATAGGTAAGCTCACATGCATTTCATTAGCTAATGAAAACTCTGTGATGCCAGACTGAGTGGAATATTAATTTGTCATTGCTAATAATCCACCAAGGTTCAGGGTGGTGGTACGCAGTCTGGCAGCATTCCTGTCAGTCCAGGTACCATCAGAGACTGAGCTTCGACTCCAGCCCACCAGTGACCTGCAGCTCTCTGCAAAACCACAGCAAGTATGTGACAAAAATCCAAATACAGTGTTTTCATTCACTAGTCTGCAATTAGCTCCTAAAAATAACTTGTGTTTGTCGTCTTTTCTTTTTTATGCAGACACTGGGGGTGTTGGAGTCCATGCCTAGCAACAAGCAGTACGCTGAGTTAGAGGAGTCTGTAAATAAAGCTGTCCAGTTCATCCGCTACCCAGGACACTGTCTCAGAGATGGACCCCGACTGCTTGCCCTGCTAGTCAACCTCCTATACCCTGACCTCAGATACCTGCACATTATCCGTTAACCACGATTCAATCTGACATTCATGCTGAAGATTCGGAAGGACATTAGTCACAGTGACAGTAAATCTCTGTGCGGCACAGAGAAAATCTTTCTGGAGCACAAATGTGTGAACTGCTATCAGCGTTATATCAGTAAGACATAACAGTGTGACAGAAACTGACTGTTCATCAGAAAAAAAAACAGTCACAAGCATAAAAAAAGTTATGTTCTAACCTCTAATCTTTACTCGCACTTTGCTTCTCTCATGCTTATGCCTTGTTGCTTTTATATAACTCGCCTGTTGTTTTTCAACACATCTGTTCTATTGTTGATTTAAGAGGAAGTTGCAATTATTTATTGAAGCAGAATTTATGAATCAGTATTCAACACTTGGCCCTAGCTGTGACTCTTCACACCTGTGTGTGGAATCTGTCTGAAAAAAGCTGATGGGTCCACAGATTATTTGCAGAAAGTTGTAGGACACATCTAATAAGCTGGTACTTTTAGTAGTTCCTTCCTAATATGGGGTTAGGGACAAACCAGGAAAGATGGTAAGCAGGGTTCAAAGTCTGGAACAACTCCTAAAGTTGGCTTTTGATTCTAGTATCTGGTTACAATCTAAGAAGCCTCTCAATACAAGCTGCTGTGCATATACAGAAGAATACAGCAGCTGCCTGTATGAAGTTATTATGTTAAATAACAGAACATTTGCCAGTAATATTTTTATGTCGAGCCAAAAGTGCTTTCCTTGTTTCTGCCAAAGAAATGTTATTTTGTGTTTGTTCACCTTCTTAAATCTTGATGACCATGTACTGCGAGTGTTTCTGTCTCTGTTTGGTACAAAAGGTGCAGTCCGAAAGAGCACACACACAAGACGATACACTGAGTACCGCTTACAGTGGACCACACCACTCAGCTTCCTTATAAAGTAGTGTGTGCACTGTAATACAAGTTGATGATGCCGCTGGTATTTCTAAACAAACATCATGTCATGTTGTTGGTACTAATATATAACTGGACTTTGTTCGACCTCCAGACTGCACTGCACTGAACATCCAAGACAGTTTTCACATTGTGATTACCATCGTCTGTCCAACACTACTGTTGCTCTGTGCCATCTCAATAATAATCACGCTGCACTTCTGCAGCCTGAAGCTAAGCTTATTGCCTGTGTTATTTTGCGACTATTAAAGTCAAAAGCATTTCTTTTTTATGAGTCAGTGATCAGGAATGGGTCTCCAGAGCTGCTACAGAGCAGTGCTGCACAAAAGAGACTATGTTCAATAATGGGAACTGAGTGTCTCACAGTTGGTATTTACCATTCAACCCAGGGATCAGGGACTGCATGTAGTACATGGAGCCTCTCAGAGCAGGAAAACTTCATCTTTACTCCCTGGACAGGTCACAGACATAGAGGAACACATAATTAGGGCTGCTTTTTAAACAGAGCTGCAAAAAATCACTGCAGGAGATTAAGAAATCCAGACAGGAGTACAAAATACATTCTGTAACCTTAAGAACAAAACTGGCCAGCAGTCTGCATTCTTCATGCATAATGCTGCAGATGGTGGAACTGAAATTAAAGCTTCCTTGTCTTAGAAGCCTGTTATGACAAGCGTGTTATTTGATTGGCATCTGCATCCTGTTGTTCTGTGTGAAGGTACAATACATGTCCTCAGCTAAAAGAAGAAGCTTTTACAAAGACTCTTCAGGAGGGGAGGGCCCATAAATTGAGCTGTGTGCTTTGTTGTACACGTACATCCAGAATCCTCATTTGACACCACCACGTCTGTCTGGGAGAAAAACAGGCAATGGTGGTCTCTATGGTTACAGGAAGGGTAGAAGTGAAAGAGGAGGTGGAAAGGACGAGCTGTTCTGAGTCTGTGAAAGAGGAGGTGGGAGATGCTTAGAGAGACTTATCGCCGCCTGCTCTTCACACTCAAAAACAGCCTCCGGGGTTATTTTGTGATCCCCTCACACGTTGTCTATCCCCATTCAAGCCATGGTCAGTTCACCCATGTCTCAGCTCAGGTGGTGTAGTACACTGAAGCAGTCCATATTTATGTGACAGTTTGCTCTCAGACGTTATCCTCATGTCCACTCTCTCTCAAACACACACATGTACATATCCAGGAGCCTTTGCTGAGACGGAGTATTCCTGGCAGACACATCACTGTCTGGCAGATTCCTGTGTCACCATGGAAACCCAGCATCAGGTCAGGAATAGTTGTTCCTAGACAGTTTCATTGCACACTCAGCATCGGAGCAGCACGTGGATCAGCTCCCCTCGGTCATTAGCACTTAGGAACAGACATAAAACAAACACTGAGTGTAACTGCAGAAATGTGGTTATATTCTCTCAGATCTCACTGGTCTTGCAAGAACTTCTACTAAGCAAGAAAAGCTTATTTTCTACATAATTCATTTAACACAGACAGGTTTTGGATCCTATTCCAAGCAAATGTTTCTGTCAGTGCATTGTGATAAGGAATTTCTCTAACTCCCAAGGCCTTGTCACCTCTCCGTCTGCCACCATTCTTCTTTGCACTTGAGTGGAGCAAAGTAGATGTCTGGGTCACACAGTCCCTTTGTTATAATCAATTCTGTGTCTTATAGGTAATGGTGCCGATTTTCCCCATCTGCCCTCACCATAGCAACCAAGGCCGAGGGTGTGAATGTTTTTGTTCTGATACCAAGTAAGATCCTGAAGGTGTACCGCATGACCTTAGTTTAGGACTGATGACGTGAGGACACAGACACACACAGGACAGCCTCAGATCGGTGGTAGTATTGATCTCCTTGGCATCAAACTCTAGAAAAAACGCCTCTGCATTAGACATTTGCCGTCTCACGAGCTCCTCATTCCCACAGCTGATCTTTGACTAGATTTTCCACCTCACATTGCAGTTGATTTCAACATGCTCCAGCGTTCGTCACAGGCTGAGCAGAGTGTAACACCCCCGCTGCTGACCAGTTGCTCTTCTTGGACAGCTGCACTGGCCTTGAAGTCCAACCCTGCTGCCAAAACACACACATACACACATACTCAGCTGGACACACAGGAATGTCTCTCTGCGGCGACTCCTCTCTACATGCTTCCATTGTTTTGAATCCTGATTGTGTGAGTGTGTGTGTGTGAGAGAGAGAGTACATGCAGATTAGAGTACATGCATGTGTGTCAGACAGACTCCTTCATTGAGAACACCCACTTTTCTCGCACCTCCTCGCCGGTCCGCTGGGGAGCGATGACTCAAACAGAAATGAGTCTCTTTTTCTTTCTCCCATTGGCACAGCAGAGCGGGAGCACTTCGCCCCGCTGAGTGTACCTTCCTGTGCACTTAACAGTAAAAGTCATCAATAGTGACTCAGACCTCCACCAGTGCTGTAATATAAGTGATTATAAAGAGTTGGGTAGGCAGCTTGTTGATCAGCTCTGGACTTAAAACAGTGATGAAGGCAGTGAGGAATGTTTGGCCTTCAGGAAGTTCAGTGTGTTTGGTTTCTAACAAATCTACCCAGAGTGAGCTGACATGTTAACAAGTTAATGTTGGCTTGTATCTGGATTGTAAGATTCTTGAGTCAGAGTTTAAAACATAGTTCAGTTGAGGTGTTAAGGTCAAATTTGGGGCAGAACAAGGGTGGTTTGTTAACCAGTCAAAACAGACAACCGCACCAGGATCTCAGACCTCTATGAAACCAAAAGCTTCAGCTTTTACATGTCAGCTGGTTTGGAAAATTTTATGGAAAATGTGTGTGAATATGCACCAGTAAAGGTCAACCAACATGAAGAGGCTTTAATTCCTAATCTTTAGGTCTGAAAGAATGTTATAACTAGCTTTAAGAATTTCACTATTTATTTATTCTTTGAATTGAATTGTGTTGAATGAACAGTGATCTGAGGATGGAAGAACTGTGGGTTTAAAACAGGTCAAGCAGTTTCCCCTTCCCCCAGAGACCCCCGCAATGATAAGGCTGTGTGTCGAGGTTTCAGGTTTTATTTGGATGAATCATTTAAAGGTACAGCTAAAGTTTGAAAAGGGGTAATTGTAGGGGTTAATTTTTAAGTTTCAATTAGGAAAGTAGGATGTTTAAAGCAGATTTCAACAATATCCCTGGATTTGATCTTGGGGAAACCACTGGTATTGAAACTGGGGTGTGGTTCCTTATTATGGTCAATCCATCAAACTCAGGTCAGGGTTGGGGGCAGGGTGGGCTGTTTTTGTAAATATGGAGCTAAAAATAGGGTTAAAGTTGTGGTTAATCTCAGAGTTTGGTGTTGAGAAAGTGGGATGGGACTCTGAATAAATCTTCAGTCTTTACAAAGATAGAAGATCAAAAATGCGTGTGTGTGTGTACATGGAGTCATCACATGACTCAGCGGAGTTTATACCGACTCAATCCAGGCACGACTACACGATCACGCGCATACACACACGCGCACACACACACACATACAGAGTCTCTATCAGGTGATTGTCAGCTATCAGGACTCCCTCTCTCTCTCTCTCTCTCTCTTTCTCTCTCTCTCTCTCTCTCTCTCTCCAAATATGACTCTGTTTCCCTGCACAGTGAACCACAGCGTCTGACATGCCTGTGAAAGACTGGTGGATCCTGCAAGAGGAGAGAATTAAAGCACAGCAACTGGTCAGTCTCTGATTCAAATCCTTCAGTTACATTTTAGCCTGGAGGCAGTGGTGGAAGCAGTGCTTAGATATTTTTTTCAGCAAGCAAAAGAAGCTTTACCACAGTGCAGAAATACTCTGTCAGGAGTAAAAGTACTGTGTTCAAAGTTGTACTCAAGTATTGGTATCACAATTTACTTTTTAGTAAACATAGTTAATATGAAGAAATGGCCATGTCTGATTAATTAGTTGTATGTAATTAATGTGTTGCAGCTGCTAAACATGGAGCTAATACTATATCACGGTCTGTAGATTAATAATATGTTGTGTTAATCTGCTGTCAGATATATGAAGTGCAGTAAAAAGTACAATATTTGCCTCCAAACTGTAGTCTAGTACTAGTACAAAGAATCATAAAATGGAAATACTTAACTAATGCATAAGTACACTACCTCAGATTTGTAATCAATTACAATACTGGAGTAATTGTACTTGGTTGCTTTCCATCACTGCCTATATGTAAGTCGGGGTGTTTTTGCGAACACAGTCCTTGAACAAAGAGCCCTGCTGGCTGCTGGTTGAGAGGGCTGGGTTTGCTCTCCACACTGCAAACGGATTTTCACACTCAGGAGCCGCATCGGACACGAGGCACCGGGCTCGGTAAGGAAACCAATTTCATTTGAACGCATTTTTTCGCGACAGATGCGGGAATGGTTGCAATTTTTTTTTTTTACACGGTAGAGGACGAAGCGGGGAAGATCATAATCACGGGTTTTGGAGACTTGAATTTAGCGACACAGGAGTTCGGATATTTGTAAGCCCCATAGCATGTAAGTTAACTAAGTCTGTTTTTTTGATATAATAAATATCTAAGAAAATCCCTGACTTTATCAGATTATCATGAACTTTTTTAGAGCCGTGTTTTTTTTTTTCTCCAAATCAACAGTGATTTCAGTCCTTTGCGCTCACGACACAACAGCTGGAGTTATGTGATGGATGGATGGATGGAGGTTTTCATGGTTGGCTGCTTGCTCGGGCAGTTGTCCGAGGTTTTCCAGTGAAACGTCAGATGCACCTCAGTGTTTGGTCACCGGTTATTTCAGAGCCAGTGATCCTCCCGGCGTCCTGACGTCAATTTATAAGGACCCAGCAGTGCCGGGGCGGCAGGCAGATAACAAAGGCTGAGGGAGAGGAAGAGAGAGGAGAGAGAAAGAGAGAGAGAGAGAGAGAGAAGCCGGACCATGTTAATGTGATATTTCTCATAATTTGCTGAACATTCTGGTAGGATTTTCTCTTTTTCGTTTTCTTGTCTTTTATTTATCATCCTTTTAATTCACGCTCCCCGATCGCGTGTCATGTTTTGTGAACATGGCTTTCTACCACTAGGATTTTAATTTACATTGTATGGATTATTATAAAAAAAAAAAAATCGGTTTTATGCATCGGACCAACCTAACCGTTTGGTGTTGTTTATAGTAGACCTATAAATAATTTTTTTCAAATCGTCAGGCTTTTTGGATTTTAGGCTCCAGGCTATAATAACGAACCGGTATATGTCTGTGTCTATAACAGCATATAAGCAGTGAATCATGATGTTGTGGGCCCTGATGCAAGCAGGCTTTTTCGTCCACTTCTGAGCTCTGTTGTTCAAACAGAGGACCGCTGTGTCCTGCTCAGACGCTCCGCAGTGTCTCAGTGAAGGGGTTCCTGCTGTCTGACAGGTTGTGTGTCTCAGCCCAGCTGGTTGAACACAGCACATGAGGGAGGAGATCAGCAAGATCAGCCAGGAGTCAGTTTCATCTATACTGAACAAAATCACATCTCAAAATGAATGCATTTCATATGAAGTAATGCAGGTGTTGTCTATACCTGCCAGGCTGAGCTGACAGGGAGAAGCCCTTTGATAAAGCAGATAAGGGGATTCCTCTGCACTCTATCTGACTCTACATCAGCACAGCAACCATGTCCCCATAGCAACAGTTAGTAAAACCAGTACTCTGTGTTCCCATTTTCCACTATCATTAAATGGACTCCACAGTAAAGCAGTGAAAGAGAACATTTGAGTGCACTCCGCAACTCTGCCAGGACATATTTAGTCTGGTGCTCTGGTCAGTATTTGCCCCTGAGGGAGTATTAAAAGACTCTAACAGTAGCCCTGTATCTCCCCAGTGACTGACCACGGCCGGAGCTTAAGAGGGGGGGTCCCAGTCCAGAGAGTTTATGCGTGTGTGCAGCTGCTATGGGGAAGGACTACTACAAGACCCTTGGCATCCCCAAGGGCTCCAACGAGGAGGAGATCAAGAAGGCGTACCGTCGCATGGCGCTGCGCTTCCACCCTGACAAGAACAAGGATGCCAACGCTGAGGAGAAGTTCAAGGAGATTGCAGAGGCTTATGAGGTGCTCAGCGACCCCAAGAAGAGGGCCGTGTATGATCAGCTAGGAGAGGAAGGTGAGGAGGAGGGGTGGGGGTTTGATCCTATCTGTGTGTGTCTGTGTGGGATGATAAAGTGAAAGTGGTCAGAGAGTGCAGACAGTGCAGGCTTTGTCAGCGAGGCCTTGTTAAACAGACGTTTTGATGTATTGCGTTGTTATTGAAATAGCTCAGGAACAGACTCAGCATCCAATATCACAGTGGAGGACTTTGGTGGGCTTCAGCCACTGAAGTAATAATACTGTGTCTTTTCCATGTTTTCATGATTGTGTGTGTGTGTGTGTATATGATTGTCTATTGTTATCTTTACAGTCAACAACACTAACCAGTCCTAATACCTTACAGTCTACCTCAGCTGCTAGTGTAGTGTGTGTACAACTGTCTGTGTGTGTGTTAGCT
>JAPZDY010000022.1:20052626-20069940 GCA_029783645.1 Ctenochaetus hawaiiensis | reverse complement strand
GTGTGTACAACTGTCTGTGTGTGTGTTAGCTGACAGACAGATGGCTTCAGATGATTACGTGGTTGAGATATGAATAGAAGCGACTGCTGTAGTTCTCATTTGTGGGTGTTTTGTGCATGTGTCTCTGTTGAAAAGGTGTGTGTGTGTGTGTGTGTGTGTGTCAGTGCATGTATTTGAGTGAGTGTGTTGGACAGAGTGACCTGGTATTTTATGAGTTCCTACACCACCAGCACTGTTGGAAGATCAGTGATGCTGTGGGATTTTTCCCGCCCACGTGGGCTCTACTCTCCTCTCTGCTGTTTCCCACATGCAGTCTTTTCTGAACAGGGTCCTGTTCTTTTATCTGAGTTCATGTTAATGTGCGTTCTTTAGCTGGTGGGTGTTTGAGCGTGCATGTGCATCTAAGGTCTCACGTTCTTCTCTCTTTTTTCTCTCTCTCAGGTTTGAAGACAGGAGGCAGCAGCTCTTCTGGGGCTCCTGGCAGTTCAACGTATCACTACACCTTCCATGGAGACCCCCACGCCACCTTTGCCTCCTTCTTTGGTGGCTCCAACCCCTTTGATATGTTTTTTGGCTCCAACCGTGGCCACGGTCGCTCCAACGGTTTCTCCTTCCACAATGACCACGACATGGAGCAGGACATCGACATGGATGAGGACGACCCCTTTGCTCACTTTGGAAGACAGTTCGGTTTTCCAGGGGGGATGAACAACGGCTTAGGGGAGGGCCGCAGGAGGAGAGGGGTACCTTCAGAGCGCCTAGGCCCTGGGCGAAAGCACCAGGACCCTCCGGTGGTCCACGAGCTGAAGGTCTCGCTGGAGGAGATCTTCCACGGCTGCACCAAGCGCATGAAGATCACCCGTCGCAGGCTGAACCCAGATGGGCGGAGCATGAGGACAGAGGACAAGATTCTCAACATCATCATCAAGAAGGGCTGGAAGGAGGGAACCAAGATCACCTTCCCAAAGGAGGGGGACGAGACCCCTGAGAACATTCCTGCCGACATAGCCTTTGTGCTTAAAGACAAAGGACACGCCCACTTCAGGAGAGACGGTTCAAATATAATTTATAACTGCAAGATCAGTCTAAAAGAGGTTCGTCTGCCTATTTCATCTAATCTCTGTCTCTTCTGTTTTGCTAACTACTTCCTCTATCTTTGCCACATTTCTGCATGTAGACGGGTAGATATTACTGCTGAGGTCGTAAATTTAATTCCCAGAGGAGCAAACCAGGCAGAAACCGGATGCTTCTTTGAGCTGCAATGCTTTGAAAGAATATCCAAAAACTGCACACATTTATAATTCTTGTTACTTAATCTATGCCAACAATGGATGGAGAGATGTGACTCTAGTTTAAGGATAAGATTACATCCTCCGCGGTTGGTCATATAGTACATGTTGAGGAGTGAGTGTGTTTCTGTGTGTGTTGCTGGAAGGCAGGATCAGTGAACAGCAGTCTCTGTCACTGCAGTGTGAGAGAAGCAGCAGGAATGTGGTGTCCTTGTGTGACCGGTATAGAGCCATCGTCCTCACTTGTTCTGCACTGCTGTTTAAATTATATATGCATAAACAGTCACGCAACCAGGCACACCTAAGGCTACACACAGGCATAAACATACATGCAAGCGTACAAACTCTTGCATTTTCGCGTGTATTTGCAAACACACACGTTAAGATGGACTGTAGTGTGACGGTGGCGACAGTCCAGGCTGCTATTACTGTGACTGGCAGGACATTTAATTAGCAGCTCCTATGAGGGCAACGAGTCCAGCACAGCTCTGCTTTCTGTCTGTTCATTACACAGGCTTTGATGTTTCTGTTGTTTGTACTCCAATCAAGCACATTTTAACAGTTTTCGCTAAAAGCAGCACTGACTCTCATGAATCTCTACAGAAGTAATTCAACAGGAAGCAAGTGTGCCTGCACACAGCACTCCAATGAAGGAACCTGGTTAATGAGAGCACATTAGAGTTTGTTAAGTTGCATTAAGCAGATATGGTACTTGATCAAACCTGCACTGTGTTTGCACTGCAGAACTCCCACAGCTAAGTCCTCTGCTCTAACAGCAGCCAGATAAGAGACTTAAGTCTGATGCAGCTAAAGACGAGATGGGGAAAGAGGGGGAGATGTTGATGAGGGTGGGGGGGTATCCGGGGAATATTGGGGAAGTGGGTCGGATGATTCAGTATCCAAAGCAAATATGAGCTCATATTGCACTGCTCCTCGCTGCTCTGCTTTCCTGAAGATGTGATGCTGCAGTGCAACATATAATGTGCTATGAACTGGTAGGTGATATAACCCAGACTGCAAGATGATTGTTTCAATTAACAAAAAAACCTTTGCTCATTTTTAACTACAAAACAGAAGAGGAAAGCTAAGACTTAGTGATGTTTGAAAAGCATTTCTTCCGCAGGTTTTGGTTGCTTTGTCATACTTAAACTTTTGTTTGATTGACCTGCTCCTCTGTTGCTCTGTTTTGTTTATTGCCTTAAGCGTGCCTTGGTGAGCTGCTCCATTTAGTGCCATCGTGCAGCGAGCGCTAGTTTGACTGTCCCATAAACTCCTGGGAGACACTGCTAGAGGAAGCTTTTGGGCCTGCAATGTCTTCACTGTGACAGCAGTCAGAAGCAGTTAGGGAGCCTTTCATGAATCTGACACATCGATTTCCCCCGATCCCTATACCTGGATCTATAGTTTGGCTGTTTCTAGCATTAACAATGCCTCTGCAGTGTGATGGTATCATTTGTGGTGATGCATTTATAGCTCCTGTTACCAGTGAACTTGGCTCAGCATCAAAACCCACCTCTAAACACACATAGGTGCTAATTGTAGCTGTTGGGCTCTATAGACAAAGTGGAAAGCTTATTACAACTTCACCTTCAGGATATTTTAAAAAGGAAAATATATATGGTTTTTATATGATGATAGAAGACAATGAGTCACTAAGAGTAAGGCAGAGTGTGCAATTTTTAGCAATAAGTTCACTGCTGTCAGTTCAAATAAATTTAGCAATGGCAGCCAGTATTCAGGACAAGTTTGTATTAAGGTTATGGACTAACTTGGCAGCCCACGGTCTTATGAGGACACTGTGGGTTGTGCAAACACTTTTAAAGTGCTTCCTTTAGTAAAAAAAATTATCAAAACTGTGGGGTTAACAATGATCGTTAATGTTAGCATATGGACCAAGAGATGGAATGTAAGTCCATAGAATATTCTAACAAACAGAGCAAAATTAAATTGTGTGTCTTTGTGTCGTCTGAGCTGAAGATTATGTAATCAGTGGGGCCTCAGATCAGCTAGCAGTGAGTGTTGAGCGTCATGGCAACCCATCTCTGTGTGTAAGACATTAGTTAGTGAATGGAACTGTTAGTAATGAGAGGATGAGCACTAGTCTCCATCATTAAATCACCTCCTAATGTATGTAGGGGGTAAGAGGAGGCTGATGTCATGGCTGGAAAACTGTCTGTCCTCTAAAGCAGCTGCTCTGCTTGACCCAACGTCAACCGTCCACGTGTCTATCCCTGTTTGTTACAGAAAAAAACACCAGACGAGACAAGAAAATCCTCAAGCATTCTTAATAAAACATCGGTAATCTAATGACTTGAACTGAGTGTAAGAAGTTAAGCACGTGTCAATCAGACAAAATCACTATTACATCATGACTGGCTGGTTGCCTGATGATTGGAGATAAGAGTGAACATGTTTTGGAAACAAACTGAAAGGGAAGCTTTTGCTTCTAATGCTCTTGTTTCCATCAAAAAGGTTGGCATGCAACTCTCTTAATCTTACTCAAGCCATTTTCCAACTTCTAACCTCACCCCCCCAAAAAAAATTTAACACCTTTTCTCACAATAATTACACACCTGCTTTTACACAGACACTTTTTAGCAGTTGGTGTGTCAGTTGTAGAATTGTTTTTGTTTGTTTTTAGGGGGGTTTTGTAAATTTTTCCTGCCGATTTTTAGCCGGGCTAGCACCATGGTAATTTGGCAAAGTTAGTCTGTTGGTTGGTTTGTCGATTGTTTGCTACAGCGTGAAATCTCAACAAGAAGATGGATTGCCATGAAATTTTGTACAGCTGTTCATGCAAAGAGAATGAATCTCTTAGATTTTCCACTAGAAGTTTTACTCATTTTGTTTTTAGTGAAACGTCTCCATGTGTATTTGGTGGATTGTAAAGACTTTTTCCCCACATTTTACTTACATTTTGTACATCAGGATGACCTATAACAATGTCACCTTTCTTTTGGTATCATCTGCTCAAAAAAAAAGTGTTCAATACTAGCAAATCTAACCGTGTTATATGCTAAAATACGGTAGTTTACAATCCATTTATAAACACTAAACTTTAGCATGTTAGCTCTGTCTCTGTAAGGCATGTTAGCATGGTGACATTAGAATTTAGTTTAAAGCACCATTGTGCTTATGTTCAGCATCTCAGAGCTGCTACTATGATCAGGAGTCAGTTGTTTCAAGGACTTAGATGCCAACAAATGTAACCTGTAACCAGTACACCCAGTTATCAGAAAGCTGTGCTAGACAAAATCAATGTAGCTACAGTTTATTATTTTTGTTTTAGGAGTGCTTTTGTAAATGGTTTTGCATTTCCTAAAGATTACAGCAAATAGCTAAAAGGAAATGAGGAGGGAAAAAGAGGAACATCATCAAAGGTCATCGTTTAGACTAAAATAGAGGGACAGCAAAACCATATGATCAGTGACCCAAACCCTCATTTTAATGACCAAGATCTTAATCTATCATCCTACAAAATATTTACTTTAAATGTCCCTGTTTACATCCTCATCTATTCCCAAGTGGGTTTTTTTAAGTTTCCAAGTTATCAGTGTACTTTTCTGTTTTTCTTACTCTCTCGCTCTAAACCCTTTCAGTCCCAGTGAATGTAGGTTGTTCGCATTGCATCACCATCTATTCACCAACCTTGTTTTGTGTAGTAAATAGTTTTGTAACAGTTGCTGAGAAATGCGTTATATAAGAAAAGTTTTTTTATTCATCAGGTTGTTCATTCACAGAGTTTTGGATTTAAATAGTTCTTTTTATTCAGTGCAAATCTGGCGAGTGATGCTCACTGGAAAGCCTGTGAAGTCGTGATAACCACAGGTCTCCATGTTTAGCTTAGCGCTCTCTACGCTCTGACTGGATTCATCAGGCATTGTGATAAGGAGGTGAGGCTTAGTGTGTGTATGTGTGTGTGTGCGTGTATTGATGTTTGTGTGTGTGTGTGTTCTCCCTCCTAGTTCTGCCAGCCCATCTGACAAGCCCTCCAACTATTTACGAGCTCAGCCGATTCCTGCCTCACTTCATTAGCCCTGGCTGAGACAGTTGCTAAAATTAGTCCCCTGTGCAATGTGTAGCCCCTCCAACACTGACACACACACCCCTTCGATCCACTCGCACACACATATTCACACACAGGCACAAAGACTGGAAAACTTTTCTCTTGCCAAGTCATGTTTTCCTAATGATCCTGATCCAAATGCTGTTCCTTAGACCCCACAGTGCTGTGTTCAATACTAAAACGATTTGCCAGTAAGTACTTCTTACTCTCACACACATACAAACACAAGGGATGAGCACACACTGAAAACATGCAGAAGTTTCCCTTGTTAGGATGACGTATCGAAGGAAGATAAACTAAACTTTCTAGCTCATGGAAACATGAAGTCATCAAGGTATTCATGGCTTTGGCATTTAATTCTTACTGAAGATATTAACCCTCTCGATGTCCTCTCCTCCTTTCTCATCCAGGCATTGTGTGGCTGCACAGTTAGCATTCCCACGCTGGAAAACCGCATCATCTCCCTCCCCTGTCACGACATCATCAAGCCAGGGACGGTGAAGCGACTCAGAGGGGAAGGCCTGCCTTTCCCCAAAAACCCATCACAGCGCGGTGACCTCATCGTGGAGTTTTCTGTTCGTTTTCCCGACAGGATCCCCCCTCAGTCCAGAGAGATTATCAGACAACACCTCCCTCAGTCATAAGACTCACCTCCAACCACACACTCCAGACTAAATGACCCAAACCCAAAAAAAACCCAACCCGTTTTCTCCTTTATCTCTCATCTTTTGAACCTCATTGTAGTCTCTCTTTCTACTTCAGTCCTCATGTCCTGTGTTACTGCACACAGCATTAAACAGACGCCATTGTTTGTAGGGACTTTGCAGTGGGAGGATGAGGGAACAATTCCAAGATGAATGGCAGTATCAGGGTGTAATTATTTGTTTGTTTTGTCCTTTTGCCCAAGCACGCACACAAGCACCCGAGCAGTGGAGCGATGCTGAGGATGGGCTCAGCACAACCGTGGCTTTTACAAGACCGTCTTTTCTTAACTCTGTTTTTTACGGATTTATCAGTGGTTTTATATGCTGTCCAACTCTCTGAGACTCATCTTTTTGTGACAGGATGAAGCATATGATATTTTTTAAAAGAAACTTCTTTTTTTTCAAGGATTTTCATTTCAAAAGGTAGTTTCAAATAGGATTATTTATTTTTACCTTGAGTGTACCAGCAGCTTCAGTGTGTATAGCGCGAACCCTGGTTTTAACATGACCCCCCCTTGCCCCACCCCTCACTGCCACCTGCTTTTTTTCTTGCTTTTAGTCTAATAAAGTATTGTGCTTGAAGTCCATAGGCCATCTACTGTTTAGTAAGACCTGTCTCCCCTAAAATCAGTAGTATTCTGATGTGTGCAGACTTAAAGTTCCACATTACTCCAAGTAATAATAGCATATCACAGCTGCACTAGAATATCTGGGAATGACAATCACATGTTGTAACTGCAGTGTGAGCTTGGATAATACAATCTGCACATAATATGGGTGCTTTCCCTTCTGAGCTGTGTGGCTCCTCTGGACTGAAAAGCCTGCCTCGCTATCTGAGGGACATATAGGTGCCTTAGCCCAGTGTCATACCACATATGTGAACACATACACAGGTCAGACTGTAATATGTACAACCAGCCATGTTAAGTGCACAGCAGTGATGCCCTGTGGTATGTTAGATATCATTGTTGGGAGCTGGTAATCTTGGAAAAACAGCAAGTAAGCAATGTAAAGTCAATCACTTTATTGTACTGTATATAATCAAGGACAATTTAAGGTAGGGATTTGATACAAAACTGGTGAATTTTGCCGATGTATCCCTGTAAAGTGCCGTACAAGTACAGGTTGGATTTCCCAGAGGAATGTAAGCATTAGGTTCATCTGAAGTTTGAAGTAAATAAATGTGGTTTCTCTGGGAAACCTGGCTTTGTTGTGTATATTCTGCTTTCTCTTGTGCCATTTGAAGGCAATGTTTCGGTGCTACTGTGAGCAGTGCCGACAACAGGCCCCACTTTGGGTCTACTTTTTGGTTTCATGGTTTGTGATTTGGTTTGTGATTTGATAATTACTTCTGTCCTCTGTAATATCTGTACATTGAACTTTACATCTGTTTTTCTTTCAGTAGAAAACCCTGTTTAGGAAACAGGTTTTGTAATATTGCAGCAGCTGTTCACTGTCACAGCTGCAGGGGGCTCTGAAAGCTCTCTACAGCTCTTCCTACTGTAGTTTACAGCAATGATAACATGTATGTGTGAGTATGGATCATGCAGACAGCCCTAATAGATCATATGTATCATGTGTATGGGAAAATGTCTGAATGCAATGTGTTTATAAATGCACTTTTATGTCATAAAAGATAGTAACAAAACTATGAGATGAAAGGGGAGACTTGAATGACTTGTTTGAGTGTGTGAGCGTCCTGCCTCTGAGAGCCTCTGAGGACGCCGGACTGTGGCTACAACCAGAATGCACATGTGCTGCTGAGAGACTGTCACTGCTTATGTGCGACTGACAATATTTATGATCTTTTTTCAAAATGGTAACAAATAAACCAAATGTGTGAACCTCAGTTTGTGTCATTTCAGTTTTTTCTCAGCACCTCAAACTTTCAGTTTACTTTCACCTTACTAGGATACACACTAGTTTCCTAGTCTTCATATGATGTTTGCAGATAACATGGGAACACTGGCTGTACATGTCCATGTAAGTTTAATGTCAATGTCAATGTCCAGGTTCCTGATAATCATTTTAGTATCTCAGCTTAATGGTGAAAAGAAACAAAGTACATTAAGCACATTTTGCAACTAATATCTTTCTAATTACATTAGCAAGACTTTAACTGGATGGCTTGTAATGTGTCATTTTTACACTGTTGTGCTTAAGTTCAGCATTTTGAGTTCTTCACCATTGTTCATTCTCTGTTGGTACAGAAAAAAGAAGCTCAAATGATGAGGATTGAAAACACATCTGCATGCAAATGATCATAAACTGATATAATCATGTATCAGGATATGAGTTACTGGGGTTCTCATATTGTATCATATCCTGAATAAGATCAATAAGATAGTACCTGCATAAGTACCTGCATGTCAGTTACCTCATTTGCCATCAGTTCTTTAGAAGTAGTGCACATGGGGAGGAAAAATGTTTTGGATCTTGTGTGATCCACATTGGTTTATCCACTGTGTGCTATTTCAGCAAGTACAGTGGAGTTTGGACATTTTCCATCAGTTTGAGTTACAGATAAACAAATGAGGGCAGACTTTGACCTCAGTTTGTTAAAAAATGCCAATGGACAGCTAACCTTCAGCTGATCACTGGATCATCTACCATCCATTTATCCCAGGTAAGAAAAATGAAGAGACTCTAATTAATTTTATGTTTAATCTTTTCACCATTTTCAGACCGTGTCAGGGCATGAGTTAATTGCATGCTGCTGGCAGGTCAGGAGGCAGTCAGAGCACGTGGTCTACATTAAGAGACTCTGATCATGTGAAAGAACTGCTGCAGTCGATAAATTGTGTGTGTGTGTGTGTGTATCACATGGTGAGAATATACTGATAATTAGTGATCCATGGGAAGGCTCTGAGATGTGCTGCAGCAACACCACACTGTGACTAATCCCATATACTGTGCCTGTATCAGCTATTTCTGGCATTAAGGCTGAGTTCACAGAGGGTTTATTTTTTCCACTGAAAAATGCTTTTCAGTTCAGAGGGTGAAAAGGCTGCTGCATTGTGAAAGGCTTCTGCACATGTAGAGACTGCTGTATATATACACACACACAACCTCTGCTGTTGTAGTGCAGGAGTTAATGAATTCAGATGTGAAGGTCAATCAGTAACAAAGTATTAGGACTTAGTCATGATGACTGGGTCCAGTTCTATAGGAGTCTACATGTGAACCCCCCACACACCTCTCTGTCCTCTGTCTGGTCTTCAGAGCAGAAACATGAGCGCCTTCGTGACTCTCTCGACAGGGCAGAAGATGCCCGTGGTCGGCCTCGGCACATGGAAGAGCGCCCCGGGACAGGTAGAGCTAAAAACACAGGCTTTGTTTGTTAAGACCAACCTCATTTCTGGAAACTGTTAAGCGAAAACAAGAAGTGTTTGGACTGTGTCTGCGCCCATGTGTTCGCAGGTGAAGCAGGCAGTGCTGGCAGCTTTAGATTGTGGGTACAGACACATCGACTGCGCTGCTGCATATGGCAATGAACAGGAGGTGGGAGAGGCTCTGTCTATCAGGGTCGGCCCTGGGAAGGTGAGAAACTCCGGTTCAGCCTGAATTAGAAATAAATTTTGGCAATCAATTCTTGACCTTGAAAATAGCAGTTGACAAAAACACGTGATGTTAAGATCCACTTACTCGTTGTGAGTAGATTAGTTTGCACAATTAACAAAGAACTGCAGAGGTTCAATCTTTCCTTTATTATGTGCATTTTAAAACTTTATGTGTTGGTTAAGCAAAAGTTGAGCATCGCAGGTGAGTCTCAACCCCACCGACCTGCTTGACACTGTTCAGAAATATGTAACGTTAGAACATCTACAGTTTCTTGACAGCAAAGCTTGAGAATAAGCAAGTAAGAGGAACTTAGGACTCTTAATGTAGCTAATCATTTTACGAACTGTTGACAGTCACTTTGCCTTGATTCAACACTCACAGTTGTCAAACAGAGTCAACAAGAGTCCCCTTAAGCTGCTGACCATGAATTGCAACATCAGCAGTTTGAGTCCTGCTCGGGGCTATTTGTTGCATTTTACCTTCATTTACTGTCATTTCTACACTAGTGGAGGTATTGTTATTTGTTAATTCTTGGAAACTGGGGATGGGGTTAAAGATCATTTAAGCTCAGTGTACATTCTGGGTTAAGTTTGCCAGAGTTTAATTGCTGAAACATTTTCATAATACACCTGGAATGTTGTGCATCTGACTAAACAGCCAATGGTTTGTAAACCCATTGACCCTGCCCCTCCAGGCTCTACGTCGTGGGGACGTGTTCGTAACATCCAAACTGTGGAACACCAAACATGACCCGCAGGATGTTGAGGAAGCCTGCAGGACCACTCTGGCTCACCTGGGTCTTTCCTACTTGGACCTGTACCTTATGCACTGGCCCATGGCATTTCAGTGAGCAGCTGCGCATATTAAACTGGTTATGTCTCCTCACGGTTCTCCCTGTGAAGATTAATGTAAACTACATACAGTATGTCACATTAGCTGCAGCAGCCTTTGTTTGTGAATCTTTTAGGCGGGGAAAGGAGCTGATGCCTCGACATGAAGACGGAAGTATTTGTTACTCTGACACACACTACAGAGATACTTGGGCAGCCATGGAGAGCCTTGTGGACAAAGGTCTGGTCAAAGCTATAGGACTGTCTAACTTCAATGCCAGGCAGACTGATGACATCATCAGCATGGCCAGACACACACCTGTGGTGAACCAGGTAAATGTGGCTCCTCAGAGCCCAAAATAAAGACACATACTTGAGTTTTATTGAACATAGTGAATTCTAATTCAGAATTATGCTTAAAAACTGTCTTATTTTGTGCCATAGGTGGAATGCCATCCTTATTTGTCCCAAGCAGATCTTCTGTCTCACTGTCGGTCAGCGTAATTGCACTTTAACAAATTATCAAAACCGTATTTGCATTCATTCAGGTCAGTTTAATCAAATGTTGATCCCATTTTGTTGGTAACAGTTGAAATACATCTGCCTCAGGTCAGTTGCAGTTTGTTTGACTGCCTACAGTCCTCTGGGCAGTGGGGACAGACCCTGGGCCTCTCCTGATGAACCAAGTCTGCTTCAGGATCCTCGACTGGGAGCTATCGCCCAGAGATACCAGAAAACACCTGCCCAGGTCATTCTCAGGTAAGACAATAAACCTTCCTTAACTTCAAAGTTAATTGTAAGCTCAAGGTCACAGTCAGTCAAATAAGAAACACACAATAAGAACAAAAATCTGACTTTTTTCGAGGCTGCACTAAAGTTTGGTGTCCTTTTGGCAGGTGGCATGTGCAGAGGGGTGTTGTGTGTATCCCCAAAAGTGTGACGCCCTCCAGGATCCAGCAGAACTTGCAGGTGTTTGACTTTTCCCTGTCAGAAGATGACATGAAGCTGATTGAATCCTTCAACCACAATGAGCGTTTCATCGTCCCAGCTGTCGAGGTGAGTCACTGATCTTATGACACCTCAGAAGCCTTTGGCAGGAGATACTTCCCAAGCAGAGCCCAGTTTAGTCCAACATTAATTTAGAACTGCTATAGACTCACTGATGACACCATATGGTTAAAATGTCAGCTGCTTTTAGGATCTCATGGATCTATATTATGCAGGGGAAACTCTTTCTTGGAGAGATGTAATTGTAGGAACATTGTAAACAGACCCTCATGAGCAAAAAGTTGTAATGTGAGCATTAATGACTTGTTTTGCTTTGTTTAACAGAGGAATGGCAAGAGAGTGTGGAGAGATGCAGAACATCCTCATTTCCCGTTCCATGATCCTTACTGAGTCTACACACAAGAAATGCAATATTGTCTTTTAAGAGGATTTTCACATATGCAAAAAAAAAAAAACACATTTCACATTTCTGAACTGAAATCATACTTGATCATAATTTCTTTCTTCTAATTGTAGGAAAAGCACTAATGTGATATTGTAGAGAAATGAGATTGGTCAAAAAAAAATGTTGCTTAAAACTTAATTTTCCAGTCAAGTCCTCATTGAGATTAAACTGAGGGGAGACGAAAAAAACAAAACATAAAAAAAATGTGACATGCTCATTGCATTCACTTTTCCTTTTACTCCCAGAGTGACACTCTGTGGTCAGTAACAGAACTGCCTCTCTGGCCAGTCTCAGTAGCTCTGATCACATGGTGCTTTCTCACACAGTGGACACACTTTCATCACTACAGCAGCACTGCTCTCAGAGCTTACACAACCAATCAACTATGAATTATCCTTTGAAGACCTAATCACTGCAGGAATTAAATGTATGAGTAAACTATAGTGAAAATTCTAACCAATATAATGGTTTTGTTTCTTATCTGTCTCTAATGTGAAACTATCGAATAAAGCAAAAAAAAAAAGTAATAAAACAAACAAATTAGATCATAACTATGTCTGAATGTACCATTAAAAGTTCAATCTATACCTACCACAATAGTATGATTTTTTTGAATAATAGATACCCTGAATCAGACTGAATGTACATTAATTCTATCAATAAAAGTTTCCAGACAATGATAACACTTCCATTTCGTGAGTTTTTATTTTCAACAACATAACCTTGACAAATTTGTAATACATTATATGCTACTGTTTATTTAAAAAAAAAAAAGAGGAAGTCATTAGCAATATGTTTTTTTCTTTTCGTTCTTATAGTCTAGCATAGAATCCCATCACTAAAGCCATTCATGTTGGTTGTGATATACTGAGAATGAGGCCACTCAATAACGTCCCCCCCACCCCTCCCTCCCCAGTCAGCATCATTCACTCACCTTCCAGTTCCAACATCCCCTTACCCCCACCCACATCAAAGCCAGGGCAAACCAAGCGGCTACATGCTTTCTCCAAGGGAAGTCATACAAAAAAAAGGAACACATGAAAGAAGCACAAAGTCCTAAAAATGTGGAATCTGGTGAGAATTTGTACAGGTGTGATCCCAGTACTGACCACTTAGGGGCAGTGTACTTTTATCCATAAAGGTCATCGTCGTTATCTTCATTGAACACTGGACCACTGCCAGTTCCTCCTGAGCCATGGCTTGGACCGCTGCCTCCTGCAGCACTGGAGGGAAACCTGAAAGAGACAGAAGACAATCACTTACTATTTTTAGAGGGGGATTATCCTATGATATGGCAACTACTATTTCTGGCAATTTCAAACCAGTGGAGGTGTGAAAATATTACTGGATGTTCTGTAGTCAGTGATTCTAGGAAAAGGCCATTACTAACAGTATAAAAGCTTTTTACAAACATAGTTTAAAGCACGCAGATAAGGTTTAGTCTGCATGTGTAGACAGAGGACTTGTCTGTAATTAGCCAATCATCTCCAATTTAACTCTATCCCAGCAAAGCTGCCAGTCAGGAGTTAATTAGCAGATGCACAAATTTGGCTATCAAATCTGCAATAAGAGCGACATTACACATCCATGAAGTTAAACAAGGTGGCCAGCTACCAATACTCATGCTAATGCAAAAAGTCAGGATACGTACCTGAAGCTACCAAAGCCACGGCTCTGCTGCAGTGTCTGAGCAAACATCTCATATTTGCGAATGTCATTGTCACTGACTGAGCGACGAGCGAATCGCATTGCCTCTTCAAAGTGGTCCTTTCTGATCTCTGGCACTGGATCGTCCTCTTCCACCTCCTACGAAAAAAAAAAATTTGAGAGATTTATGAGCGAAACCTCTTAAGCAGCAGCAGAACAATAGTGTGCAAAAGCTCATTTAGATGTGAACAAGGAAAAAAAACAAGCACTGACCATGGCTGACGGGTTGGTCTGCCTCTCCCTCTCTCTGCGGATCTCATTCTCAATGCTCTCTCTGATGGCCAGCTTACACGCCCGCTGGCAGATCTCTGTAAGATCTGCTCCAGAAAAGCCATTGGTCATCTTTGCCAGGAAGTCCAAATCCACATCCTGTTAAAATTTAAATTCCAAAATTAAAATGAGCTGTAACAGCCTCTACATTTTGATTCAATTCTGATAAATTCATTCATCAGAATATCATTTTTCTTTGTGTCATGCTACTACAGGGGATCCTAAAGCCTCATGAAGCAAACCTGAAATTCTCAATATAAACTAGGAGTGTAATATCAGTTCATTCAAGGAGCAACATGGTAAGATGGAAAAAAAACAATTATAGTATCTAACAACTGACAGAAGCTCTGAAAATGAAAAGACCTGAACAAACAGTTTTATAGAAAAGGAAACTGACCAAGTAGAAGGTCTAATAATGCAATTATGAGTAGCAACACTGTCACCTTGCTGATTGGGCTCTTGCGAAGGTTTGCTTTCAGGATGCTCATCCTGCTCTTCTCATCAGGCAAGGGGATGTAGATGAGCTGATCCAAACGGCCAGGTCTCAGGATGGCTGGGTCAATGATGTCTGGTCTGTTTGTGGCTCCAATGATGAAAACGTTCTTCTTGCTGGACATGCCATCCATCTCAGTCAGGATCTGGTTGATGACACGGTCAGCTGCTCCACCACCATCTCCCACATTGCCACCACGGGCCTTGGCTATGGAGTCCAGCTCATCAAAGAAGAGAACGCATGGGGCTGCTTGACGAGCCTAGAAAGATCATAAGGTCAAACAAAAGGGTGAGACAAGACAATGTAAAAATGAATTCTGTGGAGGATACTAGTGAAAAACATTGGAGCATGTGGTTTCTCTGCAGATTGAACATACATTGCTCCACATTCACCCACCATGCAGCGTCTACAACGAACTCAGACACATTCTCACCTTGTCAAAGATCTCTCTGACGTTGGCCTCAGACTCTCCAAACCACATGGTGAGCAGCTCAGGTCCTTTGATGGAGATGAAATTTGCCTGGCACTCATTGGCAATGGCTTTGGCCAACAAAGTCTTACCACAACCAGGGGGGCCATAGAACAGCACACCCTTTGATGGGGTCATTCCAAACTTGAGGAACTTGTCTGGGTGCTCCACTGGGTACTGAATTTAAGGAAAGGAAGATAAGCACAGTGAGAAAAGACATTAATATCTTGAATGTTCGTGAAACATTTGTTTTAGTTATGATCTAACTTCTGGAGGAGGTACATACCTGCACCAACTCCTGCAGCTCTCTCTTGACATCCTCCAGACCTCCGATATCCTCCCAGGTGATGTTGGGAACCTCCACAACTGTCTCCCTCAGTGCAGATGGGTTGCTCTGGCTCAGGGCCCACTGCAGGACAGTACTGAGAAAGTTAGTGAGAGCTCGCAAGGCAAATATATGCCAACATTTCAGAGATCATATTGCTATTCAAACCTTGAAGTCATCCATAGTGACAGCAAGCGAGTTCATGACTTCAGCATCAATGGTCTCATCCTCAAGGTCGATGAGATCCATCTTCTTCCTGATGGCCTGCAGGGCAGCCTCAGAGCAGAGAGCAGCCAGATCGGCACCCACATGTCCATGGGTCTCATTGGCTACCTACGTGAAAAAGATACAAAGAGCACAGAGATACTTTTCTGTCCAGTGCCCTACACATTTCTCATCCATCACATAACCACCACATAACATTTACTGCAGCAGAGTTACTCTAAATATGAAAATGTGTTGTATTTGTTTATTTAGATACTGTTTGATAACTGATGGATGTATGCATCTGGCAATGGTAAAATTAAATACACATGCTAGATGCTAGACCATTGGGCCGAGTGTGACCAGAGTCTTCTCTATATATAAGATATGACAGAGGGTTGGCACTGATGATTTATAGTATAACAGCTAGTCCACATTAAATCATTTCATTCTATCAGATAACATTAAGGTAAAATACAGAATTAAAAGCAATTTCCAGTGTAGTTTTACTTGGAAGTTAAATGTAAATCATAATAACCAAATGACTTTACTCATCCTTAAGGAAGCAGTGTACTGTGTGTTGTGTAGTGTTACTTGACAACAAAATTAATATGTTTAGAAACCTGCTCCAAGTCAACATCATCTGCCAGTTTCATGTTCTTGGTGTGAATCTGGAGAATCTCCAGTCTGCCAGTGGCATCAGGAATGCCAATGTCCACTTCCCTATCAAAGCGTCCTGGAAGTGGAGAAGTAAAAACACACAGTCATGAGTTCAAGGGAAACAGACACACCTTCAATGGAAGAGCATAACCCCTATGGTACTTCTTGACGCCTCCCTGATTATTTAGTTGCAGATGTGATTTTTTAAATTGTAGATCTGAGTTGCAATAGTGAACATATATATTTTACAAAGAACTGATATTTGATGAAAACGCCAGAAATAAATCAAATCCATTGTTGACAGTTAGAAACATCTCATGACCCAATCTTAACACAAACTACACAGCGTTGTGACAAACTATCCCAAATGTGACCTGCAGAGCTCAGACTTAACAGCAGCCAGCGGGTGTAATCAGTAATATGACAGCACACTTTGGTGAGCCGCACAGGTAGAACAGCTCATTAAATACAGTTAAGACAGTAACTTTGGCTCTATTGTATCACCTTTAACGATGTCTTTTGCAAGTTTCACATTTTACCATTAATATTCACTTCATTAAAGCTACCAATGCAGTATATTACTTGTTTTAAAACAGATAACTTACCAAATCTCCTGAGAGCTGGGTCAATGCTGTTGGGTCTGTTGGTGGCAGCCATGACAATGACATGAGCTCTCTGTTTCAAGCCGTCCATAAGAGTCAACAGCTGAGAGACAATGCGTCTCTCCACCTCACCATGAGTCTACAAAAACAACAAATATTGCTCATTAATGTATTTACTGAATTTGAGTACTTTTTTTAAAAAACAAAACTTATCACAGTTTTAAATAAGAGTTAAAGGATTGTGTCATGAAATTGAAAACTGAAAATGAGATAATTATTATCTGGCCTTCCTTAATGTGAAATATCAAAAAATTCTAGATTTGGAAACTCAAAGCTGCTATCATTCATTTAAAAAATACAGTAAAATACAAATACAAAACATTGTACTGTTATTCAGTTATCCATTTCATTTCCCTCTCTTCCCACTCACCTTCTCTCTCTTAGGAGCGATTGCATCAAGCTCATCGATAAAGATGATGGCAGGAGCGTTCTTCTCTGCTTCTTCGAAGGCCTTTCTCAGGTTACTCTCACTCTCTCCTGCCAGCTTACTCATGATCTCAGGTCCTAAAATGGAGAGCCGGACATTTTGACTTTAGAGGAAAGTAGGGCTGCACGATATATCGAATATACGCAATGTATCGATGTAAAAATCTGATGAGATGTATGAAATGACTATATCGC
>JAPZDY010000022.1:20025192-20041179 GCA_029783645.1 Ctenochaetus hawaiiensis | reverse complement strand
GGTTCAAATAACAATGGGGAGCATGAGCTTTACTAAACATGAGATCCTCATAGCATAACATTTGAATTCTGCCTACTGTGCTCCATTATCCTCATTCATAAAACATGAGGCTGGTGGAGGGAGAGAATGGGACACATATTATTTCTGTCCTGCATGCCCCTCAGCTCCCTCTACATGTGTGATATTGTGTAAAACACTGTGATCTTTTCACAGACAGTACCAACACATTTAAACATGCACTTCAATACATTTATACATTTGAAAGAAGATCTCAGCACCTAAAACAGTCATGAGACATGGCTAGAGGACAGTTGAAATGTAACATCGTCCCTTGGGTGTCATTGAGCTGACAACACACATGTTCATGGTGTTGAGAAAAGGCTGATACCAAGAAATGACGATGTGCTGACCCATCTATTCCTCAACATACATTTATCACAAGGGAAAGGGACAATTCTCCCTGCTCCTTTAAGGTATGCGGAGTAAACTCACTCACCCTGAGTTTGAGTAATCAATAGGTGCTGTATGTGCTCTTCAGAACTGGTCCTCTTCTCAGATCAGCAGACAGCTCAGTTCGTTTTTGGGTGAATGCTGTATCATGGTAGCTCAGTGCATATCCTGCACTATAAAGTTGCTGTTAACGCTGCTGCTGCTGCTGCAGCTGCTTTTGGTTTTTATGTCATTGTTGTCACATGTCATGCTTGGCCTGCTTTCCCATCAGCACATGATTTTTTTTTATTCTTTGGCGACAAGGTTTAAAAGTTACATTTGGATTATAAGATGTAAAACAAATCTTTTGTGTGTGTAAAAGAAAGAGAGTCTGTCAATGGCCCAGCAGTTGAGTTGAGTCCCAGGGGGTTGGCATGGATCTGCAAACTCACACTGCAGCAGCTACAGAGAGCATCAGCAGAACACACCGCACACCCACACAATCAGTTCACACAGACTCTTATCACAGCACACCAAAAATATGAATGTCTTTAAATTTTTAAAAGCTTGCAAACTTAAATATTTATCAGACCAGTTTATAAAGAGCCACATGAAATGACAGATGCAAACAGGCCTACAATTACTTTTGTTCTAAGCATTTAACACAGAGGATATCAGTTTTTTTCTCCAGGCGTTTTCAGGTAGACATACGATTAAAAGTAATGGAAAATATTTTACATACTAAAAAAAATAATATTAAGCTTGTTGTCTTAATAAAATAGGCTATGATACACCCCATTAACACCTTTAGAAATAATAAAAATTAATCAGGTGCTACACTGATCGGTAGAGTATTTCTTGCGCAGGCAGTAGTTTTCTGAAGAAAAGATATCTCTTTAAATAGAGAGTGTCCTGATGCTGACTACTGAGTTTTCCCTCCCTCCTATATAAGCCAGCGCTCCCCCTCCTGATGCAGTCAGTTCTCTCTCGGCCTGGCCAAGATGAGTTATTCGGTAGAGCACCACCTCTTCGGCCAGCCTTCGTACCGCAAGGCTCGGCCTGCCTCCGTGTCCTCCAGTGGCTTTCACTCCCAGCGCCGCCGCCTCACCTACAGCCAGCCGTCCTCCGTCGACAGCTTGGAAACCTTCAACGGTGACATGACGCGAAGGAGCGAGAAGGAGATTCTGCAGACCCTGAACGACCGGTTCGCCGGCTACATCGAAAAGGTGCGGAACCTGGAGATGCACAACCGCAACTTGGAAGCGGAAGCGGCATCACTGCGGCAGAGTCAAGCCGGGCGCGCCTCAATTGGGGAGCACTACGAGCGAGAGCTTGGCGATCTGAGGGGTCTGCTGCAGCAGCTGACCGCGGAGAAGGCCCGCACTGCTCTGGAGCACGAGCACCTGGAAGAGGACATCCAGCACCTGAGGGCCAGACTGGAGGATGAGGCGCGGAACCGCGAAGAGTTGGAGGCTGCCGCTCGCGCCATGAAAAAGTACGTTGAGGAGTGCCGGCTGGCGCGACAGGAGCTGGACAAGAAGCTCCGTGCCCTGGAGGAGGAGGACGCTTTTCTGAAGAAGAACCACGAGGAAGAAGTGGCCGAGCTCCTCGCGCAGATTCAGGGCGCGCAGGTAAACTTTGATATGCGAGACATGATGAAGGCGGACGTCACCAGCGCACTGCGAGAGATCCGCGCGCAGCTGGATAGTCACGCAAACAAGAGTTCAACGCACGCTGAGGAATGGTTCAAAGGTGAGTTTGTTAAAAAAAATAAAAAAAAGAAAAGAAAAAGTAAAGTTTGAAAATCTTGAAATATTTAAAACACAGATAGACTCCCGCGTGCTTTTAAACATAGGCCCAGTGCTCGTTCTCTGTCCGTGGTGCTGATGTCTAAAATCACACCGCTGGGATACATTAACGTTTAAATTAGGCTCTAACCTAATTGTTGCCTCTTTTGTAATGTATTAGGGGACTCAGCAGTGGAATACAGTATCTTGACCAACATATCATTGTTTAAAAGATCCTTAAACGTTTTATATGAGACCCTGACTGTAAATGTAAAGCATACTGACCTCTAAATCTTTGCAGATTAACAGATCCCATTAATCTGCTAAATAACAAACTTAGAAGAAACTGAGAACAGAATTGTTATGTAAATGTGATTTATGTCGAATAAGTCAAGTCATAAAATCTTAGCAGAACTCAAGATTTAAATTACAGGTCCTCCCGTTTAGATGCTGCACCCTTTTGTGGCTGCATCGTTGCCGCAGATGATAATTTTTACTTAAATTACACACTGCAGGAGCGAGATGGCACACTGAGAGGAAACTGTGATTAATTTGCACTCTCACTGTGGGTAACAGTAGGTGTGTTCTCGCCTGCGCCCCGTGCGCGCCGTGTGAGCCTCCTTCACTCTGAACCCGACCTTCCACAAATGATCGTCGTTTCAAGGTCACTTTTCGTGGTAGGCCGACCAGGCAGATGATGCTCCATCACTGGGCTCGTGCTGTAACTCCCATCCTCCCTGATCTCGGGATTGAAGTTCGTCAAACAAAAGAACTGGCGTGTTTAGCTCCACTGTATTTATACAAAATACGAAATGAAGTCAGGGCTGAAACACACCCATTTCCCTCTGCTGCTGTGCATTATCAAAGGAACTGGAGTTAACCAAGGATGTGTGAATAAGCTACAAAAGTAGATATGATGAATTGAGGAGCTAAGACATCATCTTGTTACAACCTCTGAAAGAATCTTCCCTACAATTACACTGCAAGATGCTTAATCAAACACACAAAGCTGCTGACCTTTGTGGTACAACACACATATAGTCTGCACTTTTAAAGGCCTAGAAGGGATTTATCTGCACAGCAGTTCATTTGCATGCCACAGAACTTAGCGATCTATAGATTGACCCTTGTTGTACATCTGCATGCTGACTTTGATGCAACCAGTAAAAGGTGCAAACAGAATGACCTTCCCTGTGTGGCGTCCAGCTGACTGCAGCAGTATGGCTCATTCATGCTTGGAAGAGGGAGGGAGCTGAGTCAGACCACTGACTGACAGATGGACACTGTCAAGGTTATTCAAGCTCCCAGAGGCTCTCCGAGGCCTTTTGGACAGAGGACAGGTCAAGTGTCTCGGGACCAAGATAAAACAACCATGCATGCAATTTCTTGAGGTTTTAGTAGCGGCAGGTCAAGTCAAACCATTGGGGTAAATAGGCCAGTCAGTGGTGAAGACACAGTAAATGTGGTTTAAAAATCATGTCATCCTTTTTGTATTTATCATTGATTTCTACAGTGCGTATGGAGCGTCTGTCTGACGCTGCTAGGTCTAACCAGGATGCCCTTCGTGGGAGCAAGGAGGAGATCGCAGAGTACCGCCGTCAGCTCCAGAGCCGCACCATTGAGCTGGAGACTCTTCGAGGAACCAAGGAGTCACTGGAGAGGCAGCGTATCGAGTGTGAAGACAGACACCATGATGACCTTAACTCACTACAGGCAGGAAATTAACACAATCATTTTGCTGGTCTCTTATGTAAAAAACTATAAATTGACAATTGTTATACGTCCTTTTATTGGCATGATAGTCAGTCTGTGTGTTGTCATTTTGTAGGAGACCATCAATCAGCTGGACAATGAGCTGAAAACAACCAAATGGGAGATGGCCAGCCAGCTGAAAGACTACCAGGAGCTGCTGAATGTGAAGATGGCTCTCGATATTGAGATTGCCGCTTATAGGTCGATTAGACTGTAAAATCACACATAACTAAATCAATTCTTTGTCTTCTTAACATCAAAAGTCATTTTCATCAATTGTGTGTTTCTGTGTCCAAAACAGGAAGTTGCTGGAGGGAGAGGAGAATCGCTTCGTGTCAGGAGGAAGTCCGTATTCTTACCTGGAAAGCAGAATATCTGCCCACTTCAAGGTGAAGGGTGAGGAGATCTCAGATACAGTCATTGTGGAGGAACAGACAGATGAGACCCAGGTTACAGAGGTGACAGAGGAGGCAGAAGAGGAGGAAGAGGAGGAAAAGAAAGAAGAAGAAGAGGCAGGAGAGGAAGAAGAGGAGGGTGAGGAAACCAAAGAAGAGGAGGAAGGAGGTGAGGAAGGAGAAGAGGAGGAGAAAGAAGAGGTAGAAGAAGAGAAGGATGAAGAAAAGGAAGAGGAGAAGAAGGATGAGGAAGGTGAGGAAAAGGGAGAGGAAGAGGAGGCAGGTGAGGAGGAAGAGAAGTCCAAAACTCCAGAAAAGGCTGCGTCCCCTCCTTCAAAGTCCCCTGAATCTAAGTCTCCTGCTGTAAAATCACCAGAATCTAAATCGCCAGCGGCCAAATCCCCGATGCCAAAATCTCCTGCTAAGTCGCCTGCAGTCAAATCCCCTGCAGGAGACGAGTCAAAGTCACCTGTGTCAAAATCCCCACCCAGCAAATCTCCCGAATCTAAATCTCCTCCTACCAAGACCCCTGAACCAAAGTCTCCAGAAAAAGAGAAGGCCAAGCCTGTCGCTCCCAAAGACACCCCTAAAGAGGAGAAAAAAGAGGTGAAGCCTGAGCCTGTCAAGGAGGAAAAGAAGGAGAAAGAGCAACCAGTGAAGGAGGAGAAGAAGCAGGAACCCAAGGAGAAAGAGCCAGAGAAGGCAGACAAACCTGAAGCAAAGAAAGACAGCAAAGCAGATGAAGCACCGAAGACGGATGAAACTTCTAAACCTTCTCCTCCCAGCAAACCTGCAGAGGAAAAGCCTGCCCCCAAGTCTGAGCCCAAAGAAAGCACTCCCCCTGCCAAGGAGGAGAAACCTTCTGCTCCCAAACCAGAGAAGGCCGAGCCCGAGGCAAAACCTGCCCCTAAAGCAGAACCTGAGAAAACAGAGGAGAAGAAGAAGCCAGAGGAGAAGAAGCCAGAGGAGAAGCCTGCACCTAAAGCCTCACCTGAAAAAACAGAGAGCAAGAAAGAGGAGAAGAAGCCAGAAGAGAAGAAGGAGACCAGCAAAGAAGAGAGCAAGGAGGTGAGGGAAGGAGGGAAGGCAGAGAAAGCAGAGAAATCTTCCGGCACTGAGTCAAAGGAGAGCAAGGAGGAAAAGGCCAAGAAGTAAAACTGATCAGCAGCGGTCATGAGGAGAGAAGGAGGTGGAGATGCCAAAGAACTATGAGGGAGTAAGGAACAGGAGATAACAGATGGGCACTTCAATGTCCAAAGCAAAGCAGGGTCATAGTATGTAAGCAATAGTGATATCTGTAGCAAATAATCCCCCGCTCCCTAAGTATGGCCATTACACCCCATTGATGCTTCTGATGTATGACTGTAGTGAATGCAGAATGCTCTAAACTCTTTATCTGAATGTGACAACTGCCCTTAATAAATAACAAGTGCATTTAAACCGAATCCCGCTGACGGGAACCGCTGGGGCCTGCTGTACCTACAGAAGCCTTCAAGGGTAGAGATGTCAAAATGTCAAGCTAAAGATTGTGACAGATATCGAACATAAAAATGTATATTTAAGCAGATACAAATGTCTATTATATTTACAGATACATGAGTAAGAAAGACTTGAATTTAGCTTTTTGTGCACATTAATGCAGCTTCTCCTGAGTGGCAGACTGCAGCGTCTCACTCGTCTGGTCTGCAATGCTAGGACAATGTTGACTGTGCTATGTATAAACTGCTGAGAATATGCAATATGAAACAGATGAATAAAGAATGAAATATCACACACAAGATGCTTCTGGGGGTTTTCTTGATCTGTTTACACTGCAAAAAAATCTATAGCCTACTGACCTTAAGACTTATGAAGGATAAGTGCGGAGAGCAATAATACAAGGTGTGAGGCGGAAAGGTAAATGCAGCCTATAACTGCACTGCATTGCGGCTACGGAGAGAGGGAGCTGTACCCACCCACAGCAGCCAGCACACCCTTCTTCACATCCCATAGACCACGCTCATGTATAAATCAGGAGCAGTGATTCTCGCTTGAACAGAGCAGACTCCCATTTCCTAGCTCTGCCTAAGCACAAAGAGGAAAGTTCACACAATGAGGCACTGATTTAATAATCCTTTCACCCCTCCCACACTTATCAATGAATCATTAAACCATAATTATTATCAAGATTAATACGAACCAGGCCTTTACCTTACTTTGATGAGAAAATACAAACCCTTCCCAAGAGCAGTATTAAGGCTATTCATATAGTTCTTTAATCTTTTCACAGAAAAGGTGTAGCTAAATAATTAAAAGGATTTACTGATGAGTGCTGCAGCTGTGGGAAGTCATCCATTTTACCATTTCATTCAAGTCTATTAAAAGCAGCTCAAGGCCTCTTTATTGCAGACACAATGCTGTTGCTCATTGGAGGGATTTTTACTCATGCCATCATTTCAATGTTCCCTTCATTTCATATCTCCTTCAGATACAGTCTGAATGAGCACGCAACAGGTGGAGCTTTCTTTCACCTGCAATTGCATTTGAACAGAAATTTTGCACCTTAGTTTTTTCCTGAGATACTCAATATATCTGAAATATGGTCAGCAAACCTAAACAGTGGTAGAGCTATCTGTCCAATTTGGTTTGCCCTTTACTGATAATTTAATTTTTTTCAAAATAAAAGGCGTTATTTTTTTTTCAAAGACGTAAAATTTCTAGATAGATTGCAGTTCTTTCCCTTTTTGTTTATGGAAGAAGATGCAAGTATCAACAAAATGTCCCTTTTCACAGTACTCTGCTGAAAATCTTTAAGCCTGCATTTAAAATGATCACCAACCTCTCCTTCTTATTATATACATCCCTGTCGATAAATCTATAAAGCCTTACTCTCTGGGATCAGGTTACATTCGGCTGGATTTGTACTCCAATGCGCAAAAACATAAATTTTGCCAAACCCTATTGTTGACTGCTGCTGCTAGCTAATCATAAAGTGAGAGTAATCCTTAATAGAAACTGCATCAGCATCATGATTGAAGACTTGTTTTTTCTACAACAGCATCCGCAATAATAAACAAAAGGTCAAAGGCTAACAAAAGACCAAATATCATATTTCATGAACATATTTTCAGAGAAATGACTCAGCTAGCTGTAGCACTGAACCACAATCGTATAGTAATCAGGTAGTGCAGATGATTCCTATAAATAGAGAAGCACAGTGAGGGCTGAGAATGAGAGGGAGGCAGAGGGAGGAAACAGACACAACTGGAGTTCACAACAAAGCAACAATACAACACAGCCTTTAAATAGACCAGATACAAACCAATTCAAGAAAATGTGTTGTTTTTTATTTTCAAAGATTTTTAAAAAGTAATACTTTGTGTGTCAAAAATTCACAAAGGTATGCTTGAGGGAGTTACAGATCTAAAGTACAGTAGAGGAAATCATGTGGAAAGATTCAGCGGTGACTGAAGAAGCCCTGAGGATGGTTGTACTTGAATGGCTTCAGACGGTTTGGGCCCCTGAGAAGGAGAGAGATGTAAGACATATGTGAATCTGTTCAGATACGATGAGTAGCTTTGACCAGATGTGTGTAAAGAGTTAAAAACTTTGTTGTACCTCACAGTGCGCAAGCATATCTTTTCCCGGGGAAACTCTCGCGGTCCCTCTACACTGTCGTCTTGTCCTTCAGTCTCCAAATACACATCCAGGCAGACACACAGGCGAGAAATCTGATTGGTCAGGAGCTGGTGTCCTGGACGTGGCCCCTGTAGTTCATTTTTGAACACATTGACCTCGCTCTCCATAGCCTAAAAGAGTGAAATAATGAGTCAGTTTATGTCTAAAATCGAGCCATTAAAAGAGCATGTAAAACAAAAGGTCATATATCAAACAGTGATAAATATTGAAAAAGTTCGTACTCGAAGGTTGTCATCAGTGCGTCCACTGCGCTCTCCCTTCCAGCTAAGGGAGAGGGAGAACAGAGGAGAGACTTCTGGGTAACGAGGATTCATCACCACAGCAGCCTGGAGACGAGCTAAGGGGAAGAAAGAGAAAAAGATTAAGAGAGTTGGATAATAAGAAGAGATTACAATTATTAATTCTTTTACCAGTTCAAGTATCTACCTGTGCCCCTCTCCACCACACCCATGAAGTACAGATCAGTCTCCTTTGCTAGCCCAGCATCAGTCACATGACGAGTATAAAGCAGATCCTATCAAGGAACAGAATATGAGAAAAGGGGTTTGAATCCATCATTTTATAGGAATCTGAAATGTCTGTGTATGTATGTTGCTATGTATATACCATGTATTCCTCATGGGAGATGCTGGTCCAGCGAGCTAAATGGGACATGATCTTGGCAGGAAAGAGGTGCTGACATTCACTGGAGACCGGGACAATGCTGTGCTCTGAGGACACCAGCAAAAACAAGCTCAGTCATAATTTCTACTCTTTAGGAGAATTCAATGTGTGGTCATTAACATGTAATGTACCTAGAGAGGCAAACTGTTTGTGCAAAGCCAGGCGGGACTGGACTCGTCCCCTCAGCAGCTTCATGGTGCTCTCCATCTGGCTGGCACTCAAAGAACTGCCCACAAGCACACCCTGGAAAAAACAAGTGCATTTATCGATGTGATGAGGGTGTAAAACACAGAGGCTGTTTTAAACTAGGATCACTCTTGTTTCTAACAGGCACCTTTGAAGTGTCATTAGGAAAATGCAGTCCTCCGAGACTCTGAACCCACAAGTAGGGATGGCCAAGCTCCTCCACATAATCCGCAAAGCAAACAATCCTAAAAAGAAATTATGAATGAATTCTGCTGGAATTCTGTTTAATTTAGTGGAGCTAATAGCTGCACAGACTCTCATTTACTTTAATTATTTGACATTCTCACCCGACTTTATCAAACTGGTAGCGATTAGCTGGATTGGGTGTCTCTCTCCCCTGGTCATTGGTGTAGAGACAGCTGAGGAGAGTGTCGGATTTCAGCAGATTCCTGCAAAAAAAGACATTTTCAGACTCTCCTTTTAGAGAGAAAGATGAAAGCTAGGCACACACACACACACAAAACAATTAGACACACAGACACTTGGACGCACCCCGCGCTGATGGCAGTATTGAGGTCTGTGGAAGTGGAGACCTTGGTCTTGACAGTCATAATGTTCAGATTCATCAAGTAGTAGAAGTAGAGGTGGAGGATGCTGCCGTCTGTGGAGACATGATTGATAACACATGGTAAGGGACGTATCCATTACTAGCTCCATTCAGTATTCCCCTTACCCTGCTCTTTTCATTAATCCTCCCTGTAAACGTCCCCCAGGGTTTACTTTACACTGCAGCACGTTAGATAGAGATAACAGCTTGTGGTCATGACGATAGCTGGTAGCACACAGGGGATGCACACTGTGCTGATGGTCATCCTTTCCGCTTCACTCTCTGCAGTCCCAGTAAACGCAGTGACACTTTGTCACTCACATACACCTACACTGCTCACTTCATGCTTTCACTGCAGTAAACCGACTGCTGCAGCTGGCAGCAGTGAAGATAACTGGGAAGAGGGGAGGTTCTAGAAATAAAAGCAGAAGTTAGAGAGAAAGACTTGGGATGAGAAAATATGCTTACAGATTGTGGTAGGTGCTGCAGACCTACGCTGCTGCAAGCGTCTCTCTCACCTCTCTCCCCCCCTCCCTCTTTAGGTAGAGTTACGCCTGCAATGCAGATCTCCCTATAATCTCTCACTATTCCACTTATTGCCAGCAGAGGGAACACATGGGTCACTTTGGGTCATTACATCACAGCAGATTGGGTCAGGTTTTCACCTACTAACCGGTGTGTACAGAGTTACAACAATATGCTGTATTATGGTCACATTATGGGAAATGTTACACAAATGATTTGAACACTTGGGCTTCAACATGCTGTTTGAAGTCAGGAAATTAGTCTGCCTGAACAAAAAAAGCATAATTAAGTGCACACTCTAAATTTTTTTCGTAAGAATAATCTGGAACGAGTTACCTTTACACTTAAGGTCTACACACAGAGACAGAGGGTGCCTTTTCAGCATCTCCCGCCTTTTGTCATCCAGCTGGCCTCCTGTAGTTGGCCTTCTCCTCTTCTGTCAAACAGACAATAAAACACAATGGAAACAAGAGATGAAAAGGCAGAAAGCAAAGCAAAATGCATGTTTTTACATTGTTGCATATCAAATAATTTGGAAAAACAATTTGCATCAAATTCCAGCTGCTGACAGCAGTATAATAGTCACTTAGCATCAGCAGTATTTTAGCCCTCTACTATAACAAATAAAATGCAGAGGCGGGAGTTCAAATGAAGTGGTGAAAAACAAGATGGTTTTTTAGTTGAGCTGTAACATGCACACAGTCAAAGGCTAAATAGAGGCTGTAACAGTATTAAAAAAAAAAAAAAAAAAAAATTATTCCCAAATCAGTCACTAAGAAACTATGCATTAACTTCTCACATAAAGGAATATCTCAATCTACAATCGGACAACAACATGCACTGCTTTGGTGCTTAGTATGCATGCCCGAGGTGGGTTCAGGTTACAGTCACCTAGCCATTCTTGGTAAAAATTTCCCAGAATCCCCGAGCTGCTACGCGTCCAAATGCAGGAAGCGATCAATAACTGCCACTCCTCAACCGGCTAGACCACAATTCATGACATCTAGGGCTTCAGGGACAGTTTGTGTATCGGTTGCAGATATATCAAGAAATCTTTGAACTCACTGACCTCAGAGGTTTCTGAATGTGTGAGTATGTGTATTTTGGGAGAAGACCATGCCTCAGACTCACCGTTTTCTCTTGCTCCTCCTCTGCATCTGAATCACTCTCATCATCTGCAATAAAACCGTAACAAATAAAATTATGTTATCTTTTGTTTTGGATGCATCTCTCATAAATATAAAATCTTCAATATTTAGCAACATAAAGTACAACAGAAAAATGAGCTGCTCAACAAAAAGCTAAGTGTTTATATGGACGTGGTGTATGTGTGATGTCAGCATGTGCGGTTGTGTTTTTTACCCTGGGAATCATCTGGAGGCTTAGACAGGGCTTTGGCCTCATCAACATCACCAGTGATTGCGACGCTCAGGTTCTTGTCTGAAATGGAAACAAAAACAAATAACTGGCACTCAGGACTTGCAACTCACATGAAAAACTCAACTATTTCATGGGATATTGAATAAAGATAACTTACCACAGGCCTGGCCATATGCATTGGCTTGAACAAACAGGACGTAGAGAGGTGGAGGGAGGTGGCGAGCGATCTCTGTCTGTTTCTGGGTCTGTTCAAAAGGCATGGACAGGTACTGCTGCACTGGGAGAGAAGCCTGTGAAAGGGGAGAGAGTACACTGTCATTCAGGGGATCTATACCTGCTGTCCATTAGTGACACCGCAGTTCAGATTTTTACATCAGTGTCAACAAAAAGATTCATGGGACTCTACAGACAACTTTTTTTTAAATTTAACTTACCATCCAGTACCATACTAAATGAGTTGACAGCCTATTTTCTAACCACTTTGAAAATCTGTGCTCCAAGATGATGCTGACATCACCAAAGCTCAAGATCTTTATAATATGACCCTCAGATAGTTGTTATACCTGCATGATGGCATTTAGTCCAGGCTGCAAGCTTGTCAGATGTTCCTTCTTCATCTCAATACTCTTCTGGATCTTCTCCTTTGTGGACTGTGACTCTTTGTATTTCTCTGCCAACCTGTATCCAGGAACAAAATTTTAACATACTGCTTTGAGCTCCTTAAAACACACTATTTTAACACACTATGGTGTGTAAAGGTTTGCATACCTCTTCCTCTGTTCGAGCTCCCAGTCTAGTCGTGCCAGTGTGAGTTGGTGGGGATCATTTTTCGTGAGTTGAGGTCTGGAAATATCTGATGGTGCCTCCTGGTAAAACTCTTCCTCAGACACCAAATCTATTTCCTCATGTTTAGACCTGGGTTAGGTAAGAGGTTTTTTAACTAAGATATCAAAATTGTAAAAAGCATGTATTTCTTAAAATACATAGACTAACTACAAACAAGATTTACTGCACATGAGCAACTTTTTCAAGGTTACACATTTTGAGTATCTCTGGAGACTAATTATCTTACACTTAGCTACACACTAATAGATTGTAAGTGTATCTCTCACAGAGAGAAATGGGTGTCTATTTCTGGGCCTTGATATGAACTTAATGTCTCTTTCTTTTTTCCTTGTATATGATAATAACTTAAGTTGATATTCACAAGTAGTAAAACTGCTTGATCAGAAATACATTCACAGCAAAAACTCTAGTTAAATGCGACATTTTATACTAACTTGAACTCCAGACATTTGCTGATTTCCTTCTGTAGATGCAAAACTTCGTAGAGCAGATTCTGTAGCTGAAGGTGCAGCACATCTACCCTCTGCTTTGCCTGGAGGAAAAAAAACTGATTAAAGCTGGTTTGCAAACACAACCCAGGAAAGCCTGGAAATAAATGAGCACAAAACAATAATCAGAAACTGAATTCAGTAAGGACACAGATCATTACTGGATCAAGTGCTTGCTCATGAGGGAATTGCTCTCAATTGTTGGGTGTACATAAACTGAATTTAAGAGTGTGGTCTAGACCTACTCTAAATGTAAAGTATCTTGAACGTTGGCTGTGATTTGGGGTTATATTAATGGAATGTGATTGATTGATTGATTGATTGATAAATAAAAACAATCCAGAGAGTGCGTAAGCTTTCTTTGCTGACAATGGCAGCTACAGCAGTTATTTGTTATAAAGTAGAAACAATGAGCTTGGTGTTTAACTTGCCTTTCACTGATCAGCACAGAAAGGAGTTCATGCAGCACTTTCTCAGCAAATAAATGTAATAGTGAGAGCTTCACCAAAGCAGGTTTTTTTTTGGTCATAATTGCTGGACAAAATCTGAGAGTTATGTAGGAGTTACCTCATGCGTCTGGTCTCTGCCTCTCTTTAGTCGCATATGAGCTAGACGATTGAGTTTTTTCAGATTCATGAAGTGGATGCAGCTTTGCATTCGTCTCTGCTCCACCTCTGCACACTGGAAACAGATACAGCTGGTCACAATTGAAAGAATCACCTTCGTCTGAGATCATATATACAGTGTTTTGATATAGTAAATAAACCAATACCACAAACTGCATATTTAACATTTCTGCTCTGGGGAATGTTTTTGTTTCCAGGTTGACCAAGCATCACCTTTACGATTTTAACTAGTCTGCAATGTGACTTCTGTTACTGACAATGACATTAGTGTATAAAGATACATGACTTCAGATGAGAATCTTGAAAGTAAAGTTCTTACCCCTTCTTTGGCTCCATTGGCTTTAAGCTCTTGAATCTCATTCATGAGTGTGGCCAAACTCTCACATGACTGTTTGTACTGCAGGTAGTCCTGCTCAGGGTCCCTGCCGTCCAGCTCAACCTCCTCATTATATACACGCACATCCTGGAAAATAACAAACAAAAACCAATCAAAAATCAATCTTGAATCCTATAAAACAAAACTAGCAGGGATTTAGGCTTGAGGTCAAAGGAGCAGTAAGTCAGTTAAGATTCCAGATTTTAAGACTATGAACTACCGAATTCAAATTACACTAGTAATTCATAGTATCATTGCTCATAATTGGTACATGTTAATCTGGTTACACTAAGAGCATAGTGCCATACAGCAAATGAGTAATTCATAAGGGTTATGGTACCCATTTTTAGATGAGCTTCTCAGACAGATGTAGATTAATTTCTGTTCATAACCGAGGTTTGAATACACAATTCAGCGGGCAGCTGCATTAAATGCACCGTATTTCTATTGAGCCATATTTTAATTGAGTAACCTCGATAATTTCTATTTTTAAATGCAATCGACAGGAAGCATATGTTGAGCAGGATGTGCATTTAAAAAAAACACTTCAGTTCGACGAAGTGGGTAGTTTATGAAGTTTGAAGAAGCGAATCTCTTTCATTTTTAGATAACCTTGAGATTAGACAGTTTTGAATTTTTCAATATTAGCTACATTTCCCACTGGAATCTTGAGATATTTTTCCTCCTAACATAACCCTGACCCCAGCCCTTTTCCTATGGGTCTCCCTCCAGGCTGTTGCCCCTGCCCTCGGCCGCTCTCTCCCGGCTGTGTCCTACCTGCTGGTCCCCCTCGCGACTTCGCTTCATCTCTGGGGTTCCTCCGTCACTGCGGAGGACCTTTGACTTTCGCTTCTTCAGAGCGTCCGACGACATGGGTAGCTGGATAAGAATCGGGACTTTAATAAAAATGTTTAATATTCGCAGTTACCTGCCCTTAATATTTACATAACAACAAGCTAAATAACGTTAGCACTGTAGCTCTGTGATTGCTAAAACTGACTAACGTTAGCTCATCGGCTAACAGCCGTTAGCCTGTCGGCTTATTAAGACACATTTTCTGGTCTTTAAAACCAAACCTTCAATTCGTCTTTTATTTTATTAACTATCAAAAAATATCCACGTACCTCTGTGATGCAAAATAATATCTGAAATGGTTAAATCGTGCTCAAATGCACATGTACACGACACTTTGTGTCACGGTACAGCGCTAAATATGGACGGAAGCCTTGTCGTGTCAATACACCACACACCAGCGTGCCGGAAGAGAAACCTGCAGTTACAGCGCCCCCACAGTGAAAAGTCTCAATTGCGTTAATGGTTTTGCAAGTTACTCGAAACGATGGCAAGCAACGAAATAAAGTGAAATAAGACCTTATAATTTCCTCCAGATTCTACTGTTTGCTTAAGTAAAATGTACTTAAAACATTTTTTTTATTGTAGCAATACAATAGCCCAAAGAAATAATTCAAATGTAATGTATATGAGCAATGCCTGTACCTATAATTTTGTACAAGTATTTAAATATCTGGAAACTCCAATACCTCTGACACCTCATTTTTTGCAAAAACCCAATGTAAACATACCATACTCAGAAAAAATTGCCTTGCCATGGTTGAATACAAAATCTAGAAAGTCTAGGAACCAACCATCATATCTATATGTACTGTACTGTACACTACATAACTACAATACTTGGACATATATACTTACAATTGATTAAAACAGCAAAGTAGACAAAAAACATTTGAGAATGATTTATTCACAGTTCTATTGACACTATAAAAAAATGTACAAAGACACATACCAAGGATCATCATACAGAAGTAACAAGGGAAGCAAAAGTGTTCTACTTATTTTCTCTTTACTAGATGGACTAAGAAATCAGTTGTTCCACCCTCACTTGGCCATATCTATCAGACTCTGCAAAGATGTGGGCACCCAAGTCTTCTCTCCCTGTACAAACACAACTCCTCTGTCTATGTAGATGACAATACGCCCGAATGTGTACAACTGTTTGCCCTCATGGCGTTTGGCCACCAAAGGCATAAAGACAATGTTGTTCTCCTCTGCCTTGGTTTGGATAAGATCTTTAAAATTAGTCGGCACACCAACACTGATGCCTCTGTGAGCCACACTCTCTGCATCTCTGCGCTCCTGCATGGCTTCATACTGGAAGTCCTTTCGTCTTTCTGTCTGTGTTAGATATGCAATATTCTCTCTTGCACCGGCTTGCATATATCCACCTGTGG
>JAPZDY010000022.1:20002417-20025155 GCA_029783645.1 Ctenochaetus hawaiiensis | reverse complement strand
AGATAAAAAGGACGAAATACCATTATTTAATAAAGGAATCATTTTCACGTTTATTTTTGAGAATGAGTGTAATACCCACCCATGCCTGAAGACACTGCACGGTTCATGATGTCCAAAGCTTCATTGAATTTCTCTTTAATGAGCGGCTGTGCTAACACGGCATCACTAAACATGCTTTTCCAGCCCAGGTACCATTTGGTTATTTCCTCATAGTTAGGACTGTTGCTCAACCATGAACATAAGACCTAAAAATAAAACATGACAAAACATAACAGAGTCACAAAAACCAAAGCACTTAATAAGTGAAATATATTCATTAATAATTGCAGCTGAAATTATATACTATCTGTTATGTTTGGGATTTACTGTCTAAGCGCAGTGACTGACCTGCAACCATTTAGTAAAGAAGTTTTTGTCCAGCAGGGACACAAAGCTGGATGGGGACAACATGCCCTCCCAGTCCATCACCCACTGAAATGGCTCCATCTGCTGCTGGTGGGGGTTGATAACCAGCTCTTCCAGACACAAAGCTGAGAAGGTAAACAAGAGGAATTACATGAGGAAGAGGAACCAGTAGAAAAAGAAAGGGCAGGGAGGAATAAGACTGGAGAGAAATACATGTTCTCCCACTGCTACTACCCACTTAAGGCTGTTACTAATGAAAACATACCTAGTTTAGGGATGATGTTTTTCACCATGAAGGCCTCCCATGCACCTGGTGTGAAAACACCTTTCCATGGCTGCAGGATGAGGCGGGCTGAGGCGTCACTGGGATGCCACCGCTGCAAGGCGTTGGACAGTTTGCTCCTGATTGGTGGGTAAAGAGGCTCAAGACGTGATTGGAGCAGAGGCAGCCAAGGGTGGATCCAGGAGTGGATGGGCACCGTGTCAGTTAAAGGGTTCCAGTTATCCACCTACCAAACAGGAAACAGAAAATTTAGAATGAAATTGCTCAAGTAGGTTACATGAAATTATCAAAACTACAAGAGTTTCTCTACATCTAATCACATCTTTAATTGGAGATAGCCTGTATGTGTCTTGCCTCTCTCTGTAGCCGAGGTAAGATCAGCTGCTCTAATAGGTGATCCAGGATCCACAGGGGGAGAAGAGGAGCCCACACTTCTACACAGTCCACCATTGGCCCTACCATACGAGGCTGCCAGCCTGACACACAGGGCCGCATCACTGGGATCCACACTTCCCACAAAAGTCTGGACCAACAACAACAGGACAGATACAGATTGTACAATCAACAACAGGCTTTAACACAAAGCACAAGATTTTTTACACGTAAATCCACAAACAGTTAAATGTGTATATGCCTGTGTTTAAAATGACCTGTGGTAAGGGTCCATGTTTGAATCTGGGGCACTTGAGTGGAGGTCTCTAGATTCAAGGATTGCTCTCCACTGACCGATGTCTTCCAGGCAATAAGAGCTGTCCTGAAATAACAAGAGAACAGTGGAAGCTTCGTTATTAGTAACTGATTCATTGAAGCAGATTATAAAAGTATATCAAAGGGGTTAGTTGCAAAAGTGCACCTTCAAAGGGTCCCAGGAATGAAGTTTTTCTTTGAGCAGTGGCTGAACAACAGCTGCTGCTAGATCTGCTAAGCCCATTGTCTTGTATTCTTCGTAATAGTCTGTTTGTAAAGTCTCAAAGATTTGGGCACACTCCTAAAGAAAAACAAGAAAGACACAAAAACACTCAGCTACATGGATGAGATAACAGAGAAAGGACTAACAAACTGAAATAGCCTGATCATTGTAGCTGTTAGTCTTCATGTGTGTTCATAGTGTATGCACCTGCAGGGTGGGTCCTTCACCCGGTGCCATCTCCCCAGAGGGAAAACGCTCCACCAGTGCCAGGATTGCTTCCATTCTCTGGATGGCATCTTGCTCTGCATCCAGTCTGCTTTTAAGTGCCTTTGACTCATGGCTCAGAGACACAACTACATCTTTTTCATGCTGCAGACGTCTGGCAGACTAGTGATAGCAGCAATAAGATAGCAAAGAGAAAGAATGTCAGTATGTGAAAAGTAGCAGAGTGGTACACTGAAAAACTAGTAGAAACCATAACATCAAAGAGAAGATGATGTTCAGATATGATTGGCTCCCTCATACCTGTAATATGTCCTGTTCTGTGAGGTCTATCAGCAGCTGCAGGTTATGTTCGAGTTCTGGGAGGGCAAAGCCAGATCCCTTTTGGTCCTGAGCGGACATGCTTGGCGGACCTTCATCTGGAACACTGTGCTTGTTGGACATCTGACTGTAACTGTAATATACCTTTTGCTCCCTTCCAGTCATATCTATTACCTAGAGATGGGAGCAGATGTGGGTAAATGAAACTTGTACATTAGCAGCAGGCTGTGAGCTTACATTCTCATAACAAGTTCATTCACAGGGGCTTGTACTAAGTGAAGAAATATAATTAACTCAATTTTCTGATGCTCAAATTCCTGTTAGACTGCTGCAAGATGAATGCAAGTCTTTTCAAACATACCTTGACCTGTGCCAGCTCTCCAGCAGATGCTGTTGTAGTGCGCCCTGCCAGCTTGCCTTTAGCCTTCAATTCGTCTACAGTTATATAGGAGTACTTTGGTTTCTTCTTTCCTGCAGGTCCTGCAGGATCCTTGCGCCACTGTCCTAGCTCCTTTTGAAATTCCTACACAGACAGAAATTAAAAAGTATGAAATAGAGAAGAAATTAAGTCACACTAATGCTGACTGTCTCCACAGTATAACTTCGATATAACAAATTTGGGCAACTTTTTATTTTCTTTTCAGCAACATTTAACCTTTTCCTCCTCTTCCTCGGAGTCGACCACAGGAAAATCTTGAAGACTCTGCTGGGTTCGCTCATTGCCATAAGCACCCACAGCTCCCTTGCCTTTACGAACTTTTGCCTCGATTGGGTTTACAATACCTGCAGAAGAAGACAGCACAAGATCAGAATATATCAAGTCTACACTGCTGCTCAGTATTACTAAATATCTCTGAAACATAGCATCCTCAGGCCTACCCACCTTGAGCATTCTTGCCCAGGCCTTTGCCTGGCTGGTAGCCCATTTTCTGCAGGAGTTTCTGTCCAATTCCCTTTGTGTGCTTCTCCCAGCTACCAATTCCTTTACCAGACTGTATGCCACCTGCAAACCTCTGGGACTGGTTTCCTCGGAAATTACCCTAGAAAACAGAAACAGTTAACTATAATGATAAAACCTAGGACACCAATTTACGGAGGATGACAAGATACAGTTCCTCCAAAAAGTTTCTCATTAAATAAACACAGTTAACTTTTGATGGATTAGTGTTATAGAATACAGTGAAATATGAACTGAACAACAAAATTTACCATTTGAAGTTTTTTGGGTGCTGTACCGCGGGGAGGGGGAGGTGCTGATGGGCCATCCTCATCAGAATCATCAGAGTCTCCTTCTCCTTTTTGCTGGTGTTGTTTCTCTTCAGCTGCAGTCTTACGCAGACCTCCACTCACAAAGTTCACTGGAGCAGTATAATCTTTAGATCTGAAAAGAGTATAGATGATTCACTTAAGTAGCAATTGCTATCAATAGGGTTTTTGTGGACTATTCCTCCTGGGGTGACAAAAATGGGGTCTTTAGGCAAATTCTGTTCCCCTCAAGAAGTTAACCACACATTGGAGCTTTAACATATATCAACCCATGTCTTACTTCTTGCCTCCAAAGCTAGGCCTCTCATCTTCGTCTGAGTCCCTGTCAGCCCAGATGCCATAGGTGGCCTGCTCCTTGGTCTGTCTGTATCTGCGGCGGTCTGGGTTGAACTCATTGGCCAGGTCCCAGTCTGTCACCTCAAAGCTCTCCACCTCCACACCCTCCTCCTCCTCCCCTCTCCGCCCATACAGATGGGACATTGACATCTCTGGACGTCACAATAAACAAAACACAAGACAATTAAAATGGTGTGATTATTGAGTGACATCTGGAATGATCTCAAAGCAATCTCCATAAGACACGAGCAAATTATATGCGTACAAAACCTGCTAGAGGTGGCAAAAAGTTCACTTAGAAATTAAGGATTATTTGTTAAATTACTGTTACATACATGAGGTTTTGTTTATTTTGAATTCTTTGTAAATTTAAGTAAGTTTACAAATAATGTGCCGAGATGTGATTCAGAAACTATTAGCTAGTGATCTACTTAGCTTGCTTAATACATACCGTTTCACGCTACTCAAAAATAACTTTTGACATCATAATTACTCTTTGTAAACGTGTCTTAAGAATTAAATTGCTAGACCTGTGCCTGTGGAGAAAAGTCTACGTTAAAACAAGGTAACACCGTTGGCCAAGGCTAACGTTAGCTATCGATCGTTGATGTAGCCAGCTCGCCTTGCCCGAAAAACCTGCCTGCAGCTACATTATTTAAAACGGTGTTTGCTCTTACTCACCTAAAACGGTCCTTTTTTCTTACACAGAAATAAAGCGCACATTAATTCTTGTGTAGGTGTAATGAACGTTGGTTCACCGAAAGTCAAATAACGTCATGTTATTCGTTGTACACACTAAAACTACTTCCGGCCGGGTAAATACTTCCGGGTGACTGGCGTTGTTGTACCAATCTTTGGATTCCTCCAAAATTTTGCTTTTATTTGATCCTTATCTCAAATATCATGTAACGGGAAAAATTATTACAATGGATTAAACACTTGTTTTCGGACAAGCTAATTTTTAAAATTAAATTCAAGATGCAATGTGCCAATGACCAGCAGGCGTCGCCATTGCTTGCTGAACAAATGCCTCGAAAAAGCAAACATTTTTTACCTTTTATTTCTTTAGAAAGCTTTGGCAGCATTTGATTTAAAGGGACTTCCTGTTAGACTCCTTCTTTCACAATGAAATCTGTGAAAATTCAACCCAAGGATGAATACAATAAACAGCATATAGGATTTTTGCATATTCTGTGATTGGTGGGAAATCCCACGTATGTCCAGAACATTGAAGTCCCGAACAACAACTTTTTTCACAGGATGTGCCCTATGGCAAGACTACGATATCCGGTGCAAGTACAGAGATCCTTATTTATTTTTTAAGGACACTGTTCTAGTACGGATACATAACTCATTTATAAAGTCATGATGTTACAACATCCGATACAGTAGGTGGTGGTATGCACCTTTAACGTTGGTTTATGGTCCGCCAATAAAACCAAGCAGAATAAGAGCTCCGTTCCAGAAGGTGGAGGTAATCCATGTAATGCGCCTAAAGCCGTTTGCCAACCGCTATTATTTAACAGAAGAAGAATAAGTAAACGAAGACGAAGAAGAAGCACAGAGACACGGAAGCACATTAGAACCTGCCTTAATACAAATGTTTAAGTCTATGTACATGGGCAGCCAGTGAATGAGAATAGATGTTGGACACCGGGGAGGAGTGGCAGGTGGCCCGGCGACGAAAAGGCGCAGCGCGAAAAACAAAAACAGTTCAGGTATCCTCAAATGCAACATGTTGCCAGGAGCAGCTGGACATCGGGAAAACTGTAAAACGAATCAGAGACACAGTGTAAGAAGTCTAAGTCCGGTTAAGAAGCAGAGTCCAATAATATTAGTCATGTTTTCGGTGGATATGCCAACATATTTTGATCCCATGCCCGGCACATACACAAGAAAGTTCCGTAACTGTGCTTCTCCTCCTCTGTAGGTCTGAACTAAGATGCGAGGAATTTTGGCAAGAGTGGAAAGGTGAGTATGCTGGACAAGTTATCACCAGAATTTTTTTTGGCAGTGCAGTCATTTATCTTGCAGCTCAGTGACTCTTTCAAGATTATTGTCTCAGAGCAGCTGCTGGTGGCAGGATCAGCAGTCCTCACAAACCCTCCGGAGAACAGGGACACAGAGAGCCTCACCAGCCAGCCGGGAAGCCTGGGCCAACATCTGGAGTGTGTTTGTTATGGCCTTGGCTGTTTTTCCTCCTGTGTCTCAGCTCGGTACCAGCTTGCCATGTTGCTTCTGCTGCTGGACGCCGGACAGGTCAAATGATTTATTTAACAAGTGAGATAAGACTCTAACTTTGACCATGTTCATTACAAATTCTGTTTTCCACTCCTTTTCCTTAGATTCCACTGAAGAACTGCTCTGTTTATGACCCTGCTTTCTCCTCTGGAGAGAGAGATGTTTTGAGAGAGTTGGGCGTGACTGTACTCACAGAAAATGAGGTCAGTAATCGGCCACTTGTGTTTTTGTCCTGTCAGACAAGTGAGAGACAGTTAACAGGTTTACATAGTGCCAGTGCTGTTGGATTTTTCAATCCTGTTAATACTAACAACTACCACTTGGCTGAACTGGCAAGTTGCAAAGACTTTTTATAAACAAACTGTCTCTTTAGAAATTTAAAATGAGCTTTTTCTAGCCTTTGTTTGGGCTTTTTTTTCAACTTACTTCATTAGTTAAAGGTAAGTAAATCCTTTCCAGATTCGGAGTCCATATTGTGTGGTAGCTTGAGTAAAACTCTGGAAAACCACGAATCCAGGATAATTTATGGATATTTGTCAGAATTGAAGATCTAGAAATTAAGCAGCAACTGTAGTTTTCATGTTAAAGGTAAAAATCATTGGTAGATCATTGCATTGTAAAGTTTTATCATTATTATTATCACACAATAACATAAATAAATAAATAAATAATAAAACTCTAAAATGCAAATAATAGATTAACACAGTTAACTTAGAAATTTAAGGATAATTTATGCAAACTTTCAGATCACTCCAAGTTCTTGTTGGCTGTAGATTAGGTGTGAAGTCTAAAAATTACAGCCACCTGTCTCACTGTATTCTGCAGGAGGGGAAGCGTCTGGCGACTAAGCCCACACTCTTTTACCTGATGCATTGTGGGAAAGCTTTGTACAACAACCTTCTGTGGAAGAACTGGAGCACACATTGTCTTCCACTGATTATCATCATTGGAAACAGCTTCACTGGCATGAGGGACAGGTTTGTACAAGACATCATAACAATAGGTGATGTTTAAGATATTGAAGTGGAGATTATGTTGTTTTTCTCTGTCCCACCAGGACGATAGAGAGAGAACTCAAGCGGGATTACAGCTACATCACTCAGGCGGTGTCTGTTTGTGAGGAGAGACAGTTGCCTTGTCCATCCCGGCTGATTGACGTCTTTAGTGACACGGCAGTCATCACTTTTCCTACCACCAGCCTCAACGGACTTCCACAATCCACCTGGGCAGGGCCACCTGAACCACACTATGAACATTGCCCCGATCTGGAGATTATTCAGAGGGAAACACAGAGCTCAGACAGGAAATGAATGAGAAATGCACATTACTATTTGTGTTTTGAATTGTTGACATGGATGTTATCAGTTTTTAAAAATAAATTAACCTGTTTTCAAAATAAAGTTTTAATCTTCTGATGATATTATAATCATAGTTTGTCTCAGGCAAAGGAAACCGTACAATTGAGCATCTTGGATCATTCTAAGGGCCCTGAAAATCTTGTTTTGGTGACCTCCTGTGGTTAAATTTTGCTGCAGTTATTTGAAAGTGTATTTCAGGACAGTATGACATCACTGTTATCGCATGGAACGGTTTTAGGAAATAAAAGCACATATCTGATTATCACTGATGGGTGTTGTTGAAAAGTAAACATACTTGAGACTTTTAGCCAGTGAAACAGCATTGTTCTTCCATGTGCTAGGTTACACCCTCAGTATTGTACAGGTTATAAAGCATCAGCTGTTCTCAAACTTTGGCAGACATGCCCTCTCTTCTGAAGCTGAAAAAGTTCACACATACCCACCACCCAGTATTTATTAATGATAGGGAAAGCAACTTAAAAAAGGTGGATTTTAGTGTAATAAAAGTCAGCATAAAATCAGCAACCTCTTGTTCTGTAAATTTCCCAACATATATCATACATATTCAACTTAAATACACTGCAGTATTTTTTTCTTGCCCTTATTCTTGTCACTGTAGTGACTCAAACACAAACTGTTTGAGGATTACATCTTCCTTTGGTTGCAAAGTCTTGCAGGTGGTTTGTCTTGTATTTGTCTTGTAAAGATTCTAATGTTACTTAAACTGTCACCACTACATTAAATACTACAATTATACAGAACAATTTTCTATGTTGTGGGGGGGTTGTAATTATTATGGTTAGATTGTTTTTTGTTATTCTTAAACCTGAAATGTGATTTGCTGATCAGGAGAATCATAACCCACATTCATTATTTTTGACATGCATCTGTACTGAGATTCTGCAAAAAAAGCAAGACTGGTTGAAAAGCAAAGTAAAAAGTTTATTGTTGGAAAAAAAGTAGCACCCAACAGTATAGCCCTCTCCCAGCATCAGCAATAACATCTTCAACACAAAGTAAAACTCCTCATCTGTCTCTTTTGTCTTACGCTCTGCTTCATGTTCATTAGACTGAATAACATCTGGGATCCTGGGAGAGTTTAATCTTACAGCAGTGACTTAGAAAAAAAAATAACTACAACACTGTTTTACTGTTCAGTATTTTTTTCTTTCACTCTTCAGCTACTCCGTTAGCAGTGACACTATCTGCCACCCCATTGTCTCCTGTTCCATTTGTTACAGCTGTTTTTGAAACAACATCTGCCCAGGACCCTTTGCTCTTAAGAACTGTTGGGCTAGCGACATTGTCCAAAGCTCCGTTTGTTTCACCATTAACTTCATCTGACTCTGACTTCATCACATCTGCTGCTGCATCAGACCTTATCTCCCCATTGACTGTGCTGGTCACAGTCTCCTCTCCTGCAGCCCTGACCTCTGACTCCTCATTCTCTGTTTTGACCTCAGTATCTGAAGCTGCTCTGTCACCTTCCTCATGCTGGTTCTGTTCAGTATGACCATTAGCCGAAACTACGGCAGCACTCTCCACCAAGGTCTCTGTCACTGGCTGCTCCTGTTGGCTCTCGCTGGTTTCCTCCGTTGCTGGGCTTCCTCCGTCTTCAGCTTCCTTCCCGCTTCCTGTTTCTTGATCTGAGCTTTTCTCTCCCCCATTCACAATCTCTAAGAAGTCAAGCTGGTTTGGGACTTTGAGCCCCAGTTCTTTTACCACTGCTGCCTTTAGTTCCTGGTGTTTCTGCCTGTATTCCTGGAACCTATCACTATGAAAACACAACAGATTTATGAATGGCTTCATTCTTAGTAAAAGATTATGGAAATACACAATCAAGCTGCTGGAGCCAGTTGTGTTTGAGAGGAGAGTTGAGATTTATTTTAGTTGGAAGTGGACAAACTTCATTAGATGCAGGGAAAAGTTATGCTTCATGAGTGTTTTAAAGATCAGATTTTAGATTCATGATTATCAACTTGATTTTTCAACCAAAACAAGGATCAACAGTTGAAGTATTTATGATGAAGAATTTACCTTTCAGGTATTACAAAATAATTATATTAATTATGGGAATTGTAGTTACTTTTGGGGATAGACTGATACATGTCAGCTGATTCTAATAACAGATGTTTGGTATTTCCAAATATGTTTGAAATAGTAAAAAAAAATACTCACTTTTTTAACTCAGTTTATTTTTTAAAAGCTAAATGTTTTGAATAAAATGTCTTTGTAGCAATTCTTTAAACAGACAAATTAAAAGTATGTGTTTATGTTATGTGTAAAAGGTTGACTAATATAGTGGCTATATTAGCCTTAATTGCTAAAGCTATATCCAGCATCAAAATGGTGCTCTAACATGTTTTGAGCATTTTACATGAGCTACTCCGGTGTATATTTACCTTTTTGTAATCCTCCTGATCCCCGTCACCAGAACCATTTGTTCCAGCAAAGTGTCACTTGTGGGAGTTAGACACTGAGGACAGAGGAGACAAGGAGATTAATCAACACACTTTGCCCTTTTCTTTGTAAGATGCAAAATAGTAAATTTTATCAGAAACCACATGAGCTCCTGGGCATACAGTACCTCCACTGCTTGCTCCGTGCAGTCAGCTCCTGCCTGTCTGAGGGAGCGCTCCACCTTCACTGCTTGTTTGGTTATGGTGCACAGAAAGTCTTTGCTGCAGAGTGTCTGAGAGTGATCCTCTCCAAACTGGGAGAGAAAATGAGATGTAAGATGACATTCACTAACAACCAACCCTTTCGCCTAACTCTCCCTCTCAAGCAGGTGCACTGACCAAGGCAGTAAAAGCAGCGAGGGCCTCTTTCTCGTGGGTCATAGCACTTCGATAGTCACCCTTGCTGCACAACCACTGGGCCAGCAGGTGTTGACTGCACATTAAAGAAACAATGGAGAGAAAAGAAGAAGATGTTGAGGACCACACAGAGCAAAATACACTAAATGACTTTTCATACAAAATGTAAGTGCAAACTTTAAGTGGCACTGTACTTGAGAGCAGTCTGCAGATTTGTGGGACCAAAGAAGGAAGTGTTGAGTCTGAGAGCGTTCTTTAAATACCGCCCCGTCTGATCTCCTGTAAGAATCAACCCGAGGCAGCTCTGAAAGAAAACAATGAGAGTGTTAAAAGGTAAATATTATTATACTGACACTGTGAATGCCTTTTTTTGTGCTTTGGGTGAAGACCAAGATGTTGTAACCTACATCAATTATCGCAATGTAGGGGTGATCTTCTCCGTGGACTGTTAGCGTTAGCAGACGAGCTCTGAGGAAACACTTCTGAGCCAGGGCAGTTTCCCCTCCAGCAAAGACATACACACCCAAGAGCGCCTACGTATGACAAAAACATTATAAGAATAACGCCCTGCACACATGACACATTGCGTAGTCTACGTGAAAAAACCCATAGAAATGAGTAGTTATGGATCCAGGGGTTTGATTTCCAGTAGAGATACGAACTTCATCTTGCACTCATGTAAAAAAAAGTGAGTGAAAAGCCGAGTGTAGCTGTACTTACATATTGCTGAATGGTGTTTGGATGGTCAAAGCCAAGCACTCTCTCACTGATGACCACTGTTTTCAGCTGCACACTGCGAGCCTTAAGAGCACAGAAAGTCACAGTGATGTTACCAGTCGGCCTTATGTGTATTAACAACTGCATTCACTTCAAGACATCCTGAAACTGACACAAAGGCTTCAGCCTTTTCCAGAATGTTACAGCACGCTCACAAAGTCAAATCATGGAAGAAATATTTGAGACTACATGCTACTTAGAAACAGCTCTGCTTAATAATACCCAAGTACCAGTACCAGCAAAAGCTATACTGAATTAAACATTATTATAAGTATTATTATTACCAAAATGTCATTTCAGTGTGCAAACTAATGATGCAGCAACTTTTAATAAGTTATGATATTTTCTCCACTAATGATTTGTTTTGCATGTAAAATGTTCTGCAGAAAACCTGTAACTAAGCTGTTGGATATATGTAGATGAGCAAACAGTACAGTATTTCCCTCACAAATGTAGAGGACAAATTATACAAGCAGAAAATACAGGTATTCCAGTATATTACAACTACCTCAAGTGCTTAAAGCTATACCTGGTTACTTTCTATCTCTGTTGTAGAAATTTGTGGAGCAGTAAATCTACCTCAGCCGCCTTTCCCTGCAGGAAGGCACACTTGGCCAGCAGGCTGTGGCAATGACAGGCCTCAGGGTGAAGGTCATCACACACTCTACCAAAGAGGTAGGCTGCTTCTTTCAGATGCTCATGGGCCTTATCCAGCAGACCTGCACAGAATTTTCTTTTTATTTAGTTTTTGTTCAAAACCACGAGCTGAACATGAAGATTGTAGATTCACAACTCTGCAGCACAAGGGCTCAGTTTTATTGGCCTACCTTTCTGGAAGAAGGTCAATGCAGCACAATGTGCTTTTGAAGCATCTGCAGTCGGCATTTGAACATGCTTGACAACAGGGAGGATGTTGAGGATGTCGTCTGGGCCGACTGGAGCTTTATTTTGGTTGTCGAGGAAGTAGTCTCTCAGTCTTAACTGATGTCGTAAAATAAACAGAATAAACAAACATGTTTTCCATCAGCATCTCTTTTCAAAATTTTATGTGGAAGAATTTTGCAATTACAACTAGGAATATATATACAAACATTCCTAATATGCCTATGAACATTCATTCTAGTGACTTATTTCACTGAGGTCATAAAGCAGTAATCCATACTGTGTTTCACCTATCTGTTACCTGCACTCCAGTTTTCAAACAGAACTCTCGAAGCAAAGAGAGCTTCTGGAGGCCGTAGTGCTCCACCAGATGGTTTGGACTGGAGCTGTCACAGAGAAAAATGTCATTTCTTCTAAAATGAACTAACATACATGAGGTGAGAACCAACAAAGGCTGTGCACTAACCCGAGGTGGTCAGAGATGTTGTATGTTTCAACAGCATCCTGACAGACCATGTTCCACAGCTCGGCCCCTGTGAGCGTGCTCCAGGGCGTGCTTTCAGACGCCCCAGCCCCTCGGCCACGCCGCCTTGACTTCTTTTTAGTCTCCTCCCCCACAGGAGCAAGCGTGAAGTGGGGAACCAATAGGCAGCAGAGGAAGTGGCTGACCGCTGCAGAGAGACTAGGCACATCCACATCCTGCAGGGACACAACCCAAAGCTGTGTTTCATTCTTTCTGGAGTGTGTGGACCGACACTTGCTGCTAGCTCACCAGCTAATTCCCAGATGTGAAAACATTTAAGAATACTGAAAAGTACCTGGAGGAAGTTGTTGAACACTCGTCTTGTAGAGCGGATGAAAATTTCACCTATGACGGATCTCTGATTAAGACAGAAAGAAGGTTGTTAGAAACAGTTTGAAGAGATTTACATCATCTTGATTAGCTAAAGTTTATCCATGTTGAAAGTCAAACACACCATTATGTGCCTCAGGCGCTCCTTGTGTTCTGACTTGTTGATGGTATTGACCACATGGCCCAGATACCGGAGATTGATGCCTTTCTGGTGTAGTGCCTGTCTTAGAGTAGCTCCATCCATTGGTGCCTCGTTACTTTCTAAGCAATATTCCACCTGTGCACACAAAGACATTCTGAGCTGCTTTTGTCCTGTTTTTTGCAGTAGATGTGCACACTGAAGTGTGTAAAAACTGATCCACTTACAAAGGCTGGTATCTGGTGTGTGATGATGAAAGATGCAGCTTCCCTCAGTAACTTCTCCTGCAGCTTCACTGACCCACTTTCACCAAAAGGGAAGGATACTCCTATATACAAGCACAAGAACGTGTCATATTGTGTTCTGGCAATGATTTGATTGTGTGTGTGAGAGTGTGTTTGATTTATCATCCTACCTGAGGAGAAGACGCTTGAGTTGAACCGAATCTCAAAGCTGATGTCGCTGACTGAACCCACTTCTTTACAAGCTGCTCGTACTGCCTCAGTGGCACGAGAATCACCTGTCAGTAAAGAAACATTTAATACGCTTAAAACTGACAGAGTTCTGTATGTATTTACTACATTTTCAGAGAGTCAATTCAATCAGATCTGCCAGAACCCTTCTTACAAGCTGTTGCACATTCTTCAAAGCCTCCATTCTCATCCAAGATCTCCTTTACACGCTGAGTGAATTGGCCATGTCTGAAAGAAGCAAAATAGAAAAACTTCAATTTTGTAAATAACACTTCAAAACAAGCTTTTAATTTGCATCTTCTCATGCAGAACCTACTTATGCTGGACGAAAGCCTGCATCAGCTCAGGTCTCAGTCTGCACAGTCTGTGAGGAAAACTCTTCGGCAGCCCAGAGTCTGTGTGAAAGTTCTCCGGCCACCCTTCTTTCACACAGCCATTTTCCTTTTCGTTGTTCTCGCAGCTTTCATCGCTCTCCTCTTCTCTAGTGACAATCTGACTCTCTGTCTCCCCCTCTGGACAGAAGTTGGCATCAGCTGGGAAGGTTCTGAACACATCCAGTACGTAGAACCTCCCATCAGCCCCCAACAGTCCCTGAGCATCTACTGAGGTGAACAGTGGTACTTTGAGGCTGCTGGGCGCCAAAACAACATGTCTCTGGAGACAAAGAGACTTGGCAGCGCTAGCCAAGAGCGCTAACAGCTGTCTCCGTTGAGGGGATTCTTGGGGTCCTGCATTTACCCCGTACAACAAGCCTCTAAAGAGCAGAAGAAACAATGAGACAAAAATGTCAACTTCAATGTTGTTAAAGCAACTAACACAGTGGACTGTTGAATAATGAGTCTACCTTGAGGCAGGAGTAGCTTCCTGCTCCTGCTCTGAGCCTTCCAGACCAGGAGCCAGACCCTGTGCAGACAGGCGCACTCCTCTGTAGTCTACAATGGCTGTAGGTAGAGTGTGCAGCCCCTGTAGTCCATCTAAGTTATTGTAGGCCTGAACTCCTTTAAGCTCCAGCCTCTGTGCAGCCCTGCAGGTGGAAAATGAGGAAACTGTAATAATCTGTGCCAAAACAATGCATTCTCCTTATAAAGTACAACTAGTCTATAAGACCTCTAAGACAGTGTATTTGGCCACAGCGTACTCTGTGAATCATTTACTGCACCAACATAATTGAGAGTAAATAACTTTACATCTACAGGAACTTGTACTTTGCTCTCACCTGCGACCCCTTTCACCACCAAACATTGCACTTGTCGCCCCCTGGCTCATGTACAGACCACCCCACAGGAAAGCTGGGTCTTCAGGGTTTCCATTCACTGACTCCACAAAGCCGTCTATGACAGACTCTGCCCCCTGCATCACGGCCTTCACAAATGCACTGTTAACCTGAGAAAACAGGTACAAGTGAAGGTGAGAGGAGGAGAAGTTAAACAAACAAACTAAGAAACAGTTGATGAGTGTTTTGAACTGTACTACTGTTTTTTTTTAGCTAAATTACAGCTTTGTTTAGCTACCTGGAGCAGAGCCCTGTCTCTCTGCAGCCTCTCCTCCAGACTGCCAAGGGGAAGATCTCTGGCTGCTTGCAACTCCTCATTCCAGTCTGGAGCCTACACATTACAAACATACCAATCCTTAAACTTTAAATCACTGCCAGCAACAAAGCGCAACTTAACAAACAATGAAAAACTAATTGCTCCGTCTTGTAAATAACCTGTGCTGCCGGCTGTTCATCCACTCCCAGTCTGCTGAAGGTGTTTTTGTGAGTGCGAGAAGCACAAGGAGGCCCGAGCCAGCTCAGTGTGTGGTAAGGAGTGGGCATCACCTCAACTGGAGGTAACTGAGTCCTGAAGGAAGCAAGAGAACAAGTTGTACTTTCAAAATCCCCTTCACTTACTGCCACTTATAATGCAGATTTTACATTATCATTGATTATGATCATTAAGTATTTGAATCTGTAATGGAAACCTTATCAAAACTTTACTGTTTGTGTCTTCTTTTGCATAGGTAATAATGTTACCTGTTTTTGAGGTTGCTAAAAGCTTGTTTGAAAGCAGGGCTGATGTGACAGAGCAGGTCAGTGAAACTGTGACAAACTGGGGAAGACTGTGCGGGTCGAGGATCAAACACATCATCTGTAGACCTGAGATGAGGAAGGGAGGTGAGATAAGAATTCATAATTGAACTGAAGAATTTAGCAAATTAACCCTTACCCATCCACTAGATCGCTAGTGATCCACAGAAGCTATTGACTAAGCCCACCTTTTAACATTTAAATGTTTAAATATTTGCCTTTACTTTTTTTTTGATTATCCACTAATGAATTCACTAATGCATATATGTTATTTTGGCTTATAGTTTTCTGTAAAAAGCTTCCCATTTAGCTTTTTCAAGTAGGCCCAAAAAGATGTTCAAAAGTTAAATAATTCACAAGGTAGATTATTTATAAAGGATAGTATTAGCCTGCCATACATTTTCTTCACAAAGTTACTGCAACTGTAAACAGAAAATAGTTTGGAGTTCATGAAGTTCTTTCTTACTTATTGAGAAAGAAACCTTTTGGACAGGATGTGACGTCACACCGTCGTCCCTCCAGTGTCACCACCGTGATGTACACAAAGTCTCCCTGCAGCTTCCTGTGTCCTGGCGGTGGGTTCCAGCAGCTGAGAGACAAGTCTTTCACGTAGCTGGGGGGCTGATGAGACAAATATAAAGTCACAGAGAGTTATTGTGTCTGTGTGCACGATGGGGCGGATGCAGTGTGAAACAAGATGCCAGGTATGTACGCACCTCTGGTTGGGAGCTCTGTGGTAACACGGCCATGAGTGGTCTCTCTGAGGAACCAGGGAGGAGGTACTCAGGTGGAGCTCCGTCCTGGTTGGCTGCTTCTGTTTTTGTGTTGCTTAAAGAGCGTTTCATGCTCTTTCCATTTGATAAGCTGGCATCTGAACCAGTAATAAAGGAAGACTTTAGTATGAGCTTGACTGTTAAGTGGAGATGCTGTAGATGAAAATATTGTTTTTTTAATGCATTGCTCAATCTCAATTAAGACTTGGCGAAACAAAACATCCAAAATGTGCATTTAAGAGGTTTAAATAATTTTTTAATTTTGATTTTTTTTTTTATATTAAAACTGTTTTGTTCAAGTGCATAACATGTGTTAGTACCTTGAGTATGTGCGTGTGTGAGTGTCTCCAGTATGCTCGGTGAGCGTCCTTCTCTCAGTGCATCTTGAGGTCTAGATGTTCTCAGCAGATCCAGCACACGAGCCAGATGGAGCTGGGCTGAGCGGGCAGTGTAAGGTTCTGGAGGACACACATTGTTATAAGTGTTAGATGGACCTTCACAAAACTGAGCGCAGGAACACAATAAGAGTCACCCGGGATGTTATTATCCACTTAAGAGTTTGGTTTTTTTATAAGAGTGTTCATGATTATGTTATGTGTTATATTTTAATAGTTAATAGCCCTTTAAGTATCAAGTAATCTGTCCTGCTTCTTCTCATTGACAAAAATCTGTGCATACTGTAAATAGCTGCAGAATAGTCTGTATATGTATTGCAACACCTTGCTGGTGAGAGACAGACTAATAGGTTGACACACATCTGTAATTTCTACAACAATAAACCTTGTTATGACTCAGAAAAGGTGACTCAGTAATTTACACTAAGCTGAGAGAAAGTTAAGTGGGTGTGTGAAAGGGAAAGGGTTTATGGGTGTGATAAAACTGTGGACAGGGCTGCTCTCTTCCGACATTCCAATTTCATACTATATATATTCATACTAAATATTTTTAAATAGCAGATAACTTATTGATAATGTGTGTGTTACAGAAAAAAAAATTGTAAAAAATATGATAAAGGCCCACAGTTTTAAAAAACATTTGAGGTACAAGGTTACTCAGTTCAAGAGACATGAAAAAATGAATAAACATAAATGCAAAAGAGGCATCAGACAACTCAACAATTTATGAATGTTAAAATGTATATTGCAATGTTAAACTTAAAGAGAGAGCTAACAAAAGAATATAAACAAACAACTAAAATACCTTCCACCAGGCGAAGGATGGCTCCTGGTTTAAGCCCCTTGAGGCTTTGCAGTTCTGCAAGGGGGTCCAGAGTCATGCCAGCGAGTGCCAGTGACAGGCTGGAACGTGGACACACCTCATCCCTCGAGAGCAGGGTCATTACTACATCTTGAACGAGCCAAAATCCATGAACCTACCAAGACACAAAGGCAATGTGATTAGACACAGCAAGCAAAGCCAAAGAACACATTATTAATCTGCTGCCTATTATGGAATAAGAAGAAACAGAGAGAAAATGACAGTCTGGTTTTCTACCTGCATCTCAAATGGCTCTACTCCTGCTCCCTGGATCTTCACAGTGAACGATGTGTCATCATCTTGCTTCATACCAGCGCCATCTCTTCCACCACTCAGGCAGAATACATCTGTAAGAAGAAATCAAAGAAAATCTAAGAGCCCTTGCAATGGAAAGGCAAAATTATTTCCCTGCTCTTTGCTCATTACAAACTGGGATTGTTTGCAGCGCACTATGACCCTGAAAAGACTTATGCTGTAACCGAAAATACATAAAAAATTAAGTAAATGAATGAATGAGACAGTCATGACTCATATTGTCCAGATTCCTTCTCTGTTCTTTGCTTCAGACTTAAACAAGAACACTGATCCTTAAAAAAATAATCAACAAAATTTTATTGTTGTAGTTGAGGTTTTTGTTATTATCACATACATATGCTATATACATACAATACGCTCACAGCTGCCACCAAGTGATTGCTCATGAGGGATCTGCCAGTTGTCTGTCAAATATAGAGTATGGGATAAGCCTGCTCTTCATATATGAAAAATGTCACAAGATGACTTGGATTGAGATTTTGCACTACATACATATAATTGACTTGACTTAACTTGACTGAACTGTCAGCATATGTTTGAAAATGCCTGAGGGTGATTATGAATTTATGCTAGAAAATGTCAAAGAAAGGGAAAGAGGGGTGTGTCTGCCTTTTGACTTGTAGAACCAGTAGAGGAGCAGGACGCGGCGTGTTCCTCAACCCAGAGTGTGACTAAACCTGTTGAATTTGCCTCCTGGTCTTCATGTCAGAGTGAAGGGACAACCACACCCCACACTGGCATGTGGAGACAGCAACAGACTTATGGTTTTGGCAGTAGATTGGCTTGCATGCATGGATGCACGCAGATAACGTTCAACATCTTTATTGTGTACATAGCAAAGCAGAAACTTCACCTTGCACCAACAGTAGTGTGTTGTAAAGCAAATCTCTAGGTCTTGCTGTCAATCTGGGACCACTTTACCATTGGAAAGCACCCAAAAAAATTGTTTCCCTGTTTCTGATTGGCTGGAAGAAGGTTCCTCCTCGCTGCAAGCCTCAAGTACTCAGCATCTTTTCCATTGGAACTGCTGCCCTACTACTACATAAAACAGCATTGTTTTCAGCCCTAGAGTCCTATTTTGACATCATAACAAAGCCATAAACTAGAAAAGCACGCAGAAGTCTTCCATATGAGTCATACATTAATATTTAAAAAATACAACATAACCTGCCAACCATAATACTGAGCCCATGACATCTGTATCTCTTTTGTGAGGGCATAAACACCTCAGGGCAATCACATCTAAAGACCTACTAACATACACTCTTCCTTAATTCAATCATCGTGTGCTGAAAAAAGAGGAGGGGCAGAGGTTAAAGAAGTTGAGAGGCCCACTTGAGAGGTTGGCAAAAGTATAAGCAATCAAAAGGTAGATAAAGTGGCTGAAACTTCAAAAATAAGTAGGCGGTTTATGATTTTGAATGAACAGGAAGGGAAGCTGCTTACTAACATTTAAACAAAAGATATTCTTTGCTCATAACTGATCATGACTAACAGATAATGTTTGTTCTGTTGATTTTAGACTGATTGTAGCGTGTATCCATGCAAATAAAGTCACTATAAAAATTAAAAGTGCACAGCAGATTTTCCAAGTGGTCAAAAAGTGGGTGAAAGCAGAGAATGGCATCAGCCATGTTCAGAGCAGCAGTGCAGTGCTAAATCTCCCACCCTCCACGCATTCTTGTCAGGGGAAGAACCAGACTAAAAAAGAAGGAAGAGGAAAGTGCACAAGGGAGAGAGAGGAGCAGGAAAGAAAAACACTTCACAGGGATTTCTCACCAGTCTTGGCCTGATTTCTTCCTCCCCCTCTCCTAACTTTGTCCTTCATGGCTGCGTATTGAAGTTTTTTCTTGAGCTGTCCTCTTGTGTTTTTTACTTCTCTTTGCTGAAAGTTGCTTCCCTTCCAAGTCCTGCTTCAAACCTCTGGAAGAATGTGCATAAGAGGCAGAGGGAGAGAGTGAGAACGTGCTGCCGGACACTAAAGTGAGCCCAGCAGAGTGAAAGTAAACGACTGTCTGTTCAGGATGGTGACTCCTGTCCCTCTTTCAAGGCAAACTCTGCTTATCTGTGCTCCCTGAGTAAAATAGCCACACCCTCTTATTGCTCCACACAGGCTCATTGCTTTGCATGTCTCTCTTGTTGGACTGGGTGTGTCTAGGCACTCTAGCTCTACTCTCTAGTCCTCCCTTGGCATGTTTTACTCCTCCCCCACCTCACATCCTCCCACCCTCCCCTCGTAAACCCCAGAGAAGAGGTGGGAATTAAGCACAGTGTGTGACCCCAGTCAGACAACCACATATTTCACACTGTTAATGTAATGGTTCATTTAGTGAATCTGTGTATATAAGTTTTATGGTAACAGAGAAATAAATTGACAAGTGTACTACTTTTTAACCTCATACTTTTTCCCTGTCAACCAAGGTCAAGAGAGGCTTAATGGGTGTATCCTCTGTGTTGACTAATGATAGTGAAGCCAGTTTGCTGAAAATGACACCAGGAGACAGGTAACCTGCCAAGAATGGGTGTGCCAGGTTTATAGAGTAGTGCCTCACTCATTGTTTAGACACCTACACCTACTACAATCACATTTTACACATACCTTGGCACATTTAAGTCCAAACCAGCCTAAAGATGTCTGACTTAGGTTGACCATGTGACCTATTTGATACTGACTGGCTCTCTATCTAACATTTACATTATAAAAGACCCAAGTTTTAGTTTACTCCTACCTCTCAGAATCAATTCTGTAACTGCTGGAAATTATAAGAGTAATGAAGTGGAAAAAAACTGATATAAAATTTTTATTAGAAACACCAACAGCATATAATCTTATTAGTAATTTGAGAAAAAATAAATTTGGACCTGTCATAACACAACATCTGCACTTTAAACACTCATCCCTTTCACAGTTACTGAATGATAGAAGTAAGTATCCGGTTCAGTTTACGTTCATCTCATCGGTATAACCCGAAACTTAAACGTCTTCCGCTTTCATTACAACAATCAAACTTTCAATATAACAAATTCGTGACGTCACTTTAATATTTAAGGGAAGGTCTTTTGTGTTGCATTAAATTGCTCTTCGTAAATCTAATTTTTACGCACACAGGTTCGGTTCTCATACATTATAGGTGTGTTTTCGAAGACTGGTTTGGATTAAAACAGACTTGTAATAACTTCGCCTTACAGTGGAACACGTATAAAAAAACCCGTTGAATTAATTTTTTAATGATACGCGTTTTTTCGCTTCCCTTTGGACGCCGTTGGTGTATTTTACCTTCTCATCGGCAGACTATTAAAAATAGGACATCATTGAAAGCTTCCTCTATATCAATGTACTTTCATTTGCCGTTAAAGTTGCCGAACGTGAACGTTAATCTCTTAATACTCATATTTCCGAAAACACTGTAACCGGGCAGCGAATGATAGGAGGGACTGTCCTTGGCTAGCCGAGCTAGCCATAGCTAGCTAAACAACAAATGTAAGTCCTTTGCATTTACCAAATGTGAAATTATCGATGAGTTTAAGGCATCGACTGTCTGTTAATAGTGCAATACGTACAAAATATTATCAGGAAATAAAAGCAGAGAACTTAAAATTAGTGTCCAGTTCAGCCATCGTAACTCAGCTAGCATGCTATGAACCCTAACGTTAACTTTACACCAACAACATTAGCTTAGTAATGACCGTTATTATCGGCCAATTTAGTTTAAAATCATGCCAAGAAAATGCAGTCCATATCGAATTAACTTATTCTACATCCTTTGTGTGGCTTAGCAGCTAGCTAGCTGTTACATTAACCAGTCTGCTTACATTTTCCATCGCGTTAAACGCTACTAACCAGCAGGTGATGAGACTGGTGTCAGTTAAGATTGGGAGCTGGAATAAGTTAATATTTAACAAAAAACAGCTCATAGGGTGTGAGCTAACGTGATGTGGCTTGTTTCTTTTTCTATTCCATCACCTATGATGCACTGTCAACAACAGTTTGATGCAGGTATCACCAATAAATCCCTTTAAAGTTAGACAGGCTAAAACATGTTGTTATGTAGTAGTGATGATGTTGTGATGGTGTCAACCCTCCTTTTTGCCCTCATTTTGTGTGTAGCTTGATTTTTACAGATTCTGTGCTTGTGTGGCCCCCTGCCCACCTCAGGTCAAATCTGAGGGTTGGGGTCAGGCTAATGTCAAACACTCCTGGTGAAAAGGGGGGTCTGCCTCAGGCCGCCCCAAACATCGACACTAAAGACCTGTTTGACAACCCCTGTCAGACTGCAGCAACAGGGAACACACCTGAAGATCAGGTGAGGTTGCATCTGTATTGTTGTGTAAGAGTGTCATAGTGCTGTTTGTCAAAATAATTTCCTGTAGCACTGACCTTTATTACTTGGTTCAGGATTTAGGTATAGGTTATTGTAGGTTATTGCTAGGCTCCACAGGTATGATTGAGTAGGATTAGGATTGGGTTTACATTACATAATGTCAAATTGGTGAGAATAGCAATAATAATTCATGATCTGCTGTGGAGTCATTGGAGGCTGCTTGGGTCATTACTGTGGGTTAATTACACTTTGAATGTAGTATCTCTACCAAGGTTTATCTCTGTTCCTGGACTTGGCTGATTTGTGTTGTATCTTTTTACAACAAAATGTGACAATTTGAGGAAAAATTGTGAGGGTTGCTGTTACAGTAGAAACAAAATACAGTCACCATATGTTGTATTGTAATGTGTCTCTAACCCAAGGCTGTGTAAAATCATTCACTGGCCAGTGAATCTCCTTAACACATGAAAAAGTACAAAGAGAATGTTGTTGCCCTGCTGCATTCTTTTTACCCCATTGAATGATAGTAGGGCAAAGCAAAAATGGTGGGCTTGTGGAGGAGCATAGATGAAAGTCATATACTATCTCTCTTTCAGGTATGCAGGTGTTGTAAATTTTAAAGCAGAGTACATAGTCCACAGGGGACAATACAACCACCATAGTGTCCAGGGCAAGTGTTAGTATGTGTCAGCCTGTCAATGATAAGCTGAATAAGTACATA
>JAPZDY010000022.1:19976969-19995171 GCA_029783645.1 Ctenochaetus hawaiiensis | reverse complement strand
CCCCTTCGCCTCCGTCCCAACAAACTCCCTCCCTCCCTCCCTCCCTCCCTCCCTCTACTGCTGTCACCTCTGATTGGTTGAATTTATTAACTGCTTCACTGACTGTAACAGTGGAAAAGTAACTTGAGTAACCTGCCCATGACCCACACAATGGCGTGTGCTGAGCAAATACTTAAAAAAATACATGTGCTGCTTGAACACTCCACAGGAGGCGTCTTAACTTTTCGTTTATAGCCCTTACAAACCTTAATTTTATATGGTAAGCATAGTGGCACAAGATCCCAAACATTAGAGTATTGAAGACATATTGGATTTACAACCTAGTAAGTGCAGTGGTAGTTTCTTAGAAATAAAATATTTAAAAAGTTTGCACCCATCAGTTTTATCAGAGTTCATCAGTAGCGTGTGAAGTCTTTGTTGACACTTTTAAGACAACAATGCATTCTTAACATGCCATCACTAATTCAAAAACTGATCCACCTTACTACCTCTGTGACATTATTAGGCTCTGCAATAACACTTTTCTGGGCATTATCCAACACCATATCTCAGGAATGGTGGGGGAGATTGTGTGCACATTTTACATTAAGTCAGATATAAACTGGTGAGACCAGTCTTTGTTTCCAACCTTGAAACTTGTGATAGTATAGATTTTCTTGGGGTTCTCTCGAAGCACTCATTGGACTCCAGTTTTTTAACTCCAGGTACCTCAACATAGGGGTAATGAAAAAATGGGATGATTTGGAGTGATTCATTTGGTACCATTCAGAACTTATGACAATGGAAACAATGACATAACCATTCTAATGTGTAGCGAACTGAAATGAACCGAACCAGACTGCTTGATAGAAACAGTACTAAAAGTAACAGAATTTGATGAAGTAACAATTCTGTTGTTACATTAAAGACGTCTATGTCTTGCTAGCAGAGAAATCTACTGAACTTTACATGCTGACTAGCTAATTTTGTTCTTTGTCTGTTGCCTACCTATACAGCCTCATTGTTTCTTACCTCTGTCCTTCCAGGAGAGTGTGAGGATGCAGAGTCCTCGGTGTCAGCAGAGCAGACAGAGCAACCTGAGATCAAAGTGGGGATGTTAAATGGAGGAAGAAGGATTGACTTCGTTCTTCAGGAAAAACCCATTGAGAGCTTTAACGAATACCTGTTTGCCATCCAGTCCCATCTGTGTTACTGGTTAGTCATGCACACTTGTGGAGGAGGGGGCTACATTGTTTTTTTACTTTTCTGTTTTGGTTTTAACTTCATGTAAATGACTTTTTCCCCTCTTTGTCTGTTTATTAGGGAATCTGAGGATACAGCTCTCCTGCTGCTAAAGGAGATCTACGACAAACTTGAAGTGACCATTGAACAGCCACAACAGTAATAAAGTTTTATAAATGTAGACTTGCTTTTTTAACTGACAGCAATCTCAGAGTTAGAAAATGAAGGACAGCTAACAGAAGCAGAGGCTGCAAAATCCTCTTCCAGAATGCCTTACCGCCTGGGTTGACCTGACTGCCCCTCCCTTTCCTCCCTTGCTATGGCGACTGTTTTGCTGCAGTCAGATGATCTTGGTTCAGATATCTCAGTTGTGATAATTTTGCAATAGCTGTCACTTCCTGGTGCAGCGTAAACTACCACTGATGAACTGGTTTTGGTGTCTGATAGTGATTGAAACATCACTGTCATGCTCCCTGTCGCACTTTCTTTTTTTTTTTTTTGAGTCATTCTGTATTTTACCTTAATTTGCACTTTCACTTAGCGAGAGTTGTTGACATATCATATCATATATTTTACTGAAAAAAATACACATCATAACAAACAGAAGATACACACTACTTGCCCAAGCATGGAGAAACACATGAAGTAAATTGTTTATCAATTGGATTAAAGTCAAACTGGAATTTGTTTTTCGTAATATAACCTATAAAAATTGATGTAATGCCCAGATCTATGTGTAGCCTCTAGAATGTAAAAATCTAACTATAATAATATAATTTTAATGTGCGTCCATCAAGCCTGAAGCGCTCATGACCAATGACAACACAATACCTTTGAAAAAAGCTAGAGCAGGTGGTTCAAGTTGGTTAACTCTAAGATGTTTACTTACTGATTAGGAAAATGAAGGATGTCTGTCTGTTACAAGTCCTCCAGGCAGCTGTAATGTTTTTTGTCGATATTAAGGCTACTTGAAACCCAAAGCTGCTTCTCCTGCATATTTGCAATGTAACAGTAGTTTTAAGACAACTCTTCTTTAATTCACAGATGTTGACCTGTACTGTTACTATAAATGAAAGCGAAGGTTGACTTGCCTCCTAATCACATTTTTAATCACTTGCAGTATGTATTTCTGTTTCTGTTTGATCATATTGTCACTAAAAGTTTCTAAAAGAAGTAATCCTGATGAAGATTTTCAGAAGTGAAGTACTGAAATGCAAGCATTTAATAGGTCAAGCTGGTTGTCTTTTCATATTGTGTGTATGTATGCTATGTATGTGCGTGTGAGCACAGTATGTCTGTTACAGCAGTATACAAACTTTACAGAAAGGCCAGTTTCACTTTCTCTCCCCAAGGTCTGTGCCATTCCTCCTTCACCACTTTCTTCTTTCTTCTGTTTTGCAAACCCAAAATGTATCCTCCTGTAACCTGTAACTATATTCTGGCATACCACAGAGACAGTTTTAACTTTTGCATAATGTAAGGGCCAAATGATTCATGTTCCTCTTATCTAGCCTATTTCTTTACATCATGGTATCATAAAATCAAGTTTTCTATCTGTATTGCATGCACTTTTTTGCAATGTTGGACCAGGGTTTCTCAACATTTTCTTATCCTTAACCAAATCTGAGGTTACAAACAGTTGATAATTCTCATGGACCCATCAATAAGAGAGTTTTTAGATAAAATTGTGAGTGTGACTTTGAATAGCCTAACAAATGGATTACATAGAAATATGGAACTCAGAGCAAATGATTTTATTTTATATTAAAATATATGAAACAGTGAAGCAATATATGTGTTACAAAAAATCACAAATCTGCACCTTTATGAAGTCTAGACAACAACGTTGAGAAACTCTGGAGTGATTTAACTTTATCAATGACTTGTATGTTAAGTGCTGTCAGAGCACTAATACCCAGCATCAAAGCTCTGTATGACCTGTATCTATTTTTCTTCCTTCAGAAAAATGCACTGAATACTAAATTATGATGTTGACATTTCCTCGATCCTTACAGATTTATGTGTTACTGTCATTTTTGTGTCTATACAGTGAAACAGGATGACAACTTGTATTCCTCATCATAACTAATACCTAATGTTTTTGCACTTGATACTGAATTTGTTAATAATACCAAAAAACAAATGCTCTCATCTCTGAACACACATCTTATAAATATGGTTACATGTTGTGTGTGCCATAATAAAACTCTACAAAAGTCTTGTTTTTTTCTGGAGTTAAAACGAAATAACCTACAGCTTTTCATGGTTTCACTATGTTAACATCAGTTGTATAAGTAAACCTACAGAATTTCAGCTTGTGATCTTTGATACTGCTATGATCTAATCGTATGTTTTTGGGTTAAACAAGTGAGGTAGGTGTTGTACTAAAAAACACGATATCAAATACTAGCATGGTGAACATTTTAATGTGGTATATAAAGGAAAAATAAAAGTTTCACAACTGGCCTAAATAGCCCAAAACCTTTAGGGAGAAAGCTATTCTAAGCAACGATAGCTATCATAAGCACACAATAAATGGGTTTAGCAGGAAGAATATAAATACCTGCAAACACAAAACTTTATTCAATTTACAAGCTAAATCTCGTTTTCATGGCAACTCACGTGAGCAAGCGCAGTCGCGTGTAAACTGCATCACTTCCAATGGTTAAATTGACCTGCAACCTTGGACAACGACAATGAGGTAAATCGGACATTTTTTAAGTAATGTTTGCGTATGTTTTTAAAGCAATCGTTGTTAATTTTTTTTGTAACAGTTCAGGGTATTTTTTTTTGTAATTTGCGGCGCGAGCGAGTTACAAGCTAACAAGTGACCGGAGTAACGGTTAAGTGACTTAGGCTAAATGTTTATAAAAAAGTTGCATATTCATACTCTGAGTCGTGGGAAAATCTCCCTTTTTTTCATTGCCATCAGTGCCAACTTTGTATGAAATGTGATGAAATCATTCAGAAAGGGACCTCCGTAGTGAGCCTCGTGATTCATTCAGTGGGAGGAGGTTTAGGCATTAAAGCCTCAGTCATTCTCAAAGGCGGGTCTGTCCAGTTGTTCATGGCACCGCTGTCTGCCACACCAGTGCCGACGGATTTTAGCCATTTTTAGTTAATCAGAGGAGACAGGATGGGACAGGCCTGACTCAGGAGGTACGCTTTTTTATCATTACTAGGCTCTTATGCACTGACGTTTAAAAAGATGAACAGACAAATGATTCTGCACATTTCCATACTTTCACTTATGCTGTTGTTTAATCATCGTCAAACTAGCTTTTCACACGTTTATAGCATTTTTTTTCATTCTTTATCAATCTACATGTGGCCTTTTTTATCACACTCATTGCACTTTAATCCGAATTAAAATAAAAAGACCAGGTTTCCTTTTGGGTTAAAAGATCAAAATGCAGGGATGAGCTGAAGAAATGAATGAATGCAAATCAGCCCAGAGTTCCAACAATATGTAAGTGTGTGTATTGTGATGCTAAAAGGGGCTGCAGGGGTGTGTATGAGGTCACAGCAGGTAGTGGGAATGTGGCACAACAAGTGGGCCTGTGTTGTATTTCACCAACTCTCCCTCAATCATATTCCATCCCTCCCCCTGGATCCCAGATCTGGTATTCAGCTGACCAACAATAGAAAAGACTCTTTCACGCTTGAACAATACTCTCAACCCTGCCAGATACCCCCTTGACACACACGCACACACACAAACCCACACTCTCCATCTACCCCCTCCAGCTCCTTGGGCTTAGTGGTCTTTAACCCGCCCCCCTTATACTCACACATGCAGACACACAATCCATCTTTCCATTTTCCTTTAAAGCTAATGAGAGTGTGTGTGTGCATGTGAGGGAGAGAAATTTAGAGCAAGGAGGCGGGACTATCAGCATAGCTATTCATGTGTGATCACTAGTACTCCTGAGCATTTAGACTGTGCAGCATCAACAGAGAAAAGACAAGGACAGGAGACGCTGGCTGGTTTATGATAACAAGTCAGTCATGAGAAGCAGTGCAGTGTGGGGCTCTGACATTGAGCCAGGCTGTCTGGTGGAGAGGCAGAGGTGAACCTTGGCAGGTGAAAAGGACGCACAAGAGAACCTGGGATAAAGCTGATACAAACACTGACTCGGCGGTCGCCATGGGGGGCTCTCTCAGCCAACACAGGAAGGGCTCCATCAGCTCTCTGCGGAAGAAGAGCAGCATGTAAGATGAGATGCTTCATTGTTTGTGTGTGCAAGTTCTTGATGAGAAAAGGAAAGTCGCACAGGCAGAGATGCTCTAAAGTAGCTGAGTGGACAGCAGATTACTTTCACACTTTCGTTCTTGAGATTGGGTCGTCTTGTGTGTATAATCTGTGCTTCTGTATTGAGGAGAGCATGAAGAGATGGGAGTTTAGGTGCTGAAGGGCAGTGTTGAGACCTTGACGCTTCCTTTTAAGCTGGGGCTTTCCCAGCTGGACTGAAACCAAATCAACCCATCAGTGCTACACTGCAAACAGCCTCTCCTGCAGTGCTGTTTTGAATGCTATTTAGTTATTCAAATGTAAGGAAAAAAAGATGAGGCAAAGAAACACCACTGATCTTGTCATGTCCCCGAAATGAAGCCACAGTCAAATTCTGCCTTTTCATTTGTTTTGACATTTTTACTGCAGCTTATGTTGGGACCAAGGAGAGAAATAATGCTGCTGCGAGCTATTAATTATGCAGCTGTGACCCTTTTTCTAAAATAGTATTATAATCATACACGCTGCACATATATTTCTGTCTGAACAGGTGCCCCATTTTCCTGTTCTGTTCATGCTGTATTTGTTCCTATAAGTCTGTATGCTGTATAAACTGTAGCAGGCTGGAGTCATCGACTTAACAAAATAAACACAAGGGGAATGAAGATGTTGTTGGCTGAGGCATCCCTCAGTGCTTAAAAGCATTTAAGTGCGCCATTCTTCCCTTTTTTTCCTCCATAATCCTTTGTAACAGAAGAAGAGTGAGCTCTCTCACTTTGTCCACCCAGTTGATCCAAGCATTGCTTTTGTGAGCCTTTGCAGCGACTGCACTTTATATCTCGACACAAGTAAATGCACGGTGTAATCCATTTTTAGCCTGTCTTTTCTTAAATATTACATGTGTGTTCAGTCAGTGATTCAAGTCGTGGAGAACAGTGGTTATTAATATGAGAAGCAGGGACGCCTTGTACTAAACTAGATATTTTGGAAATAGCAGGGAAACAGTGAGTGACAGAGAGGCAAAGCTCAGACGTAGTCATGTTAAAGCTATTCTGATTGTTATTTGAGTGTTTTTACAAATATCTTACTGATCACATGAGCATACTGTAGTCTTCTTCATCTGTGTTGGTTTAAGGGCAGGATGGGGGTTGGGGTCCTCCCTGTGGGAAAACTGGGAAGCAAAAAGCTGCCATGGGATCACCAATTGCTGCTTCTAGTCTAATTTTAGTTGGCTTAATCATCCATTTTATGTCTTAACTGGAACAGTCTTTGATGTACAGTGGGCTTCCTGTTCTCCAAAAACCCCTGAACATCCACGCAGTCCCTCAGTTGGGAAGAAGTTGACCTGCATTTGGAGCTCATTTCATGCTGCAGTAGTTCGAATTCAGGCCAGTGTAGGCTAAAAAACTTTCTTATCTTTAGAGAGTGACACACACTGGGAATCCATGAAGACAGGCATAAAATTTGAAGAGGTACATTTTAATTATGCATGAGCCTACTCTGACTAGTTTTGCAAGCACGTAGGTGAAATTCTCCGCTGACTCATGTTTAGTTAATAACTAAATAACCTTTTTAACAACATAATAGTTCTGTATGATGTAAATATCTTTTTGTTTAACTGTATAGCATTCTGAATGGAAGTTAATTCTACATAAATTGGATTTAAAAAGGCATAGAGACATCATAAAGTAGAACAGTAGAGTTTGTGTTGTCTCCTTGCTATGTGCATGCATATGTGCACAATGTACATGCACTGTTGTCTGGGAATTGTGCCTCTTTTGTAGCTGAGAACAATTGCTCAGTTGGTGACTGTACATGACTATTCTCAAGTTAGCCCCTCCTCTCTGTATCTCTTGTTCTCTCTCTCTTTTTCTTTTGTTTTGCCATGCCACTATCACTTAAGTTATTATAGTGCACTGTAGCACGGTGAGTGCTGTAGCTCCATTCAGTCAAACTCTGATCCCTCCGTGCTCGTTTTCTGCTCTGATTGCAGCTAATTGGGCATTCTTTATTGAAGATGCAGGCATATCAGGGAAATAAACACAGCTGTGTCTCTTTGGAGCATCTGTCTTTCTCTGTATTTTCTGTCTCTGTGAGCCTGATGTATCCTGGATAATTCCAAGCTGCAAAAAATTTTAAAAAACAACATAGCACAGAAAATACCATCAGCAGTATCACCTTATCTTATATAGCCATGTTTTCATAGTGAAATATACTAGTGACCCTTAACAAAATGGTTGCCATGGTGAGACCAGAATTCCTGTCAACTCTGTTTAAGCTCCCAAAGGTGTATTCAGACCTGTTACGTATCCCTTTCTGTCTTATATCTATTCTTACCTCAGCTCCTTTAATTGTCTGTGCTATTTTCCCAGCATCATATCACAACATGGTGGTTACATATATATATTTTTTATTTATTTTCATGTTAATTAGTTTTGTTTATGTGAGGACTCTGGGTGAGAGTCCAACCATGACCACTAGAGGGAGCCATATCATAGAACAAGACAGCAAATAGGAACCAGCAATATTTACAGCAATATTATTTTTTAATGATAAGATGCTTAGTCATTACAGACAGTATTAGTAGAGGACAGTTCATGTTTCTTGTAAAAGTCTTACTGCAATGCATGTATACATACATACATACATGTATATGTATATGTATATGTATATGTATATGTATATGTATATGTATATGTATTTATGCCCTGACTCGTATCACTATAAATATATACTTGACCATAACATCTACACAAGTCCAAATATTTATGGTGGGCTGTGTTATCACAGCAGAGCATACGCCTGAACAATTTCCCTTTATTATTAGTATCATTTGTACTATTCTTTTAGAAGCAAACAATGCTCACTTAGTCTGCTGAGAGAGGCAAGAGGACAGATCGACTGCTTTCTTAGCATTTTTTGGTATTTGTTTCTGAGTATTTATCCCTTCTGTAGCTGGAATAGTTGTGCTAACTTAATAGCCATTAAGAAAGCAGACACTTGACTATAAGCATATCTGCAGCAAATACTGATACTGCTGTTTCTTCTTTCAGTGATGTTTCCTACTTTTCAAGTTTGCTGTTTTTGCACTATGGCAATGGTGACCAATTTAGTAACATTTAAACCATTTTCTGCCTTCTTTGAGAGAAACTTGTAATTTAAATGGAGTTAGAAACTAAGTCTGAACTTAAGAGTATGAAAGCTGCAATTACATGTCACAATATGAAAAAGTAAGACAAAGAACTTACTTATGACTCCTGTTGTCTCAGGAGTACTGAAAATAAAATGTCAGATTGAGGATGGTGCTAGAGAGGAATATTGTTAGGACACTGTAAAGCAAAATGGCTCATTCTCCTGGGGGCTTAATTGATCAACAAATGTCATGGCAGTCTGCCCTTTTCATTATTAGATATCTTGTATGGACAGCTGACATTTTGGTTGATTAGGAGGAAAACAATTTTGGTGTCCAAAATGAAAACATGGTAAGAAATGATCATGCAAATTAAAAAATTATGTTATGCTTTTATTGTATGCAAGTTTTCTTGATGATAGACCACCAAAACAACATAACTATTGATATTTAGCATTGAATATTTATCATACTGGTGGTTTTGTTTATTAGCATTTACTAAAAATAAACATTATGAAATTGCTGGTGTTTTAAAACCTGGATATTGTCTCCCCTTCATTTTACTACTTGTATACATAGACATTGGACACATGGCTTGCTTTGAACTTTCTGTCCCCAACTACATGCCTCCAAACACATCTGACAGAGATCTGCACTCGAAAGTGCTCTTCTTTTTACCTTGTTAGCATGTAAACAGCTTGGAATGATTGATTATTTGCGTTTGACCAGATGGTGGCAATAGAGGGAAGGCCAGGGAATCACCAAGTTCTCAAAGTATTTATCCTCTTGTCACTGAATATCTTTACCAAATTTAATATCACTCCATCCAGTAGTTGTTGAGATATTTCATACTTATTCGGTGGTGGACAAACTGACTGACGGACCACCATTTATCCCCTGAGCCATTCCACTAGCAAGTCTAAAGATAGCAGTAAATTGAATGTAAATCCACCCATTAATTTTTAAGATACTTTATTATGGATCAAATTATTGGTCTGAAGAAACTGACCTGATGGTGGAGCTGTACAAAATGTCAGACCTGTGACCTTCTGTCATCACGCAGGGGATTGAGAGTAGAGATAAACAGTGTGGGATAGTTGAGAAGCTTCTGTAATTCCCTCTCACACACATAGTTATCTCATCCAGTCTCACATCCCTTCTGTTGTGGATCACAGACATGTTTATCATTGCTGATTTATTCTTAGCTCATAACCACAGATGCTGCCATCCATCTCACTGTAAATGATGATCTCCATCTCTTTGCTGAGATTCCAGCTCCATGTCACATATGGGTGCACTGTTTTGCACTGTGTGGGTTAGTCTGTGTTTCACTGTGTGCTATTTGTGGTTTCAAGGTATTACATAAGAGCTGATTCTTCTCCCTCTTTGTGTTTTCCTCCTCTCTATGGTTCATTTCTCTGCCAGGGAGAGAGTCAGGGATATTCTCACTCTGTTCACTTCTGCAGGCTGTCTCTCTGTCATTATAAAGATGTGTTTTCTGCAAGTTATTTCATGTACAGAGGCAAGTTGAAAACTTAAAGTTGTAGGAGAGTCAACAGTTTGTAAAACAGAGGATGTCCATTACATCTGTGCATGCTGCTCTAGGTGGTTTGTTTGCTTTGGGCAGATCATGTCCTCAGCAAGATAGACAGGTTTGTTCTCTCAGCTGTACTGACTGATACTGATAAACAAGGAAACTAAACAGAGAAAGGAGAAAATGTCAGGAATGTTGAAGAAAAACGAGAATATTTGCATCCTCGTTACTTATTCTTCTCTTGCGCCCCATTTTCATTAATACTGTTTCCCATCTGCCATGCCTATAATTGCTCCATTTTTCAGTCCAGCTATCAGCTAAGACAGGGAACCTTTCTCTGTGTTCACCGGTGTGTGACATAATTTTTGAGTGTGTTGGTGCATGTATTGTATTCATCTATCTGCCTGCCTGTCTCTGTTGACCAACTCAGTGTGATCAGTGGTAGAGCTTCTGCCTTTCTTTCCACATTTTTCACATGTGAGCAGCAAACAGCTGGAAGTGAAACCCCAAAGTACCAATAACAATAGAAGGATCTCTGGTACTTCCTATTTTTTTTTCCCTGTTAACCTTTTTTACAACGACTTAACCACACTCCTATATTAGATAAGTCATGGCCAGTGTTTTCAAAGACAAATCATCTTATCTGGCCTAGATGCATGTCTGTGTGTGTTCGAGAGAGAGAGATGCATAAATTTGAAAGCCTGGACTTAAAGTTACATAAGCCATCCATGAGCGTCCTCACAGGCACATGTGTGTGGGTTAAACTGTGTGTGAGCAGCGATGAAAGATTTCATCCAAGTGACATCCAAATAGTTGCACCATTACTGCTGAATCTAGGTTTCCAGTATTGATTTTGTTTGCTGTCTGACCTGGATATTTTCTGTGAACAATAGGTCCACTGTAGGTCTGGTCACATAGTACCGAATTAACAGCTGAATTTCCAGCTCAGATGTTATCTGCCTGTGTGGATTTCAGCACATATAAAGGGTGTAGTCTTAGTCCTTACTCTAAATACCACTGTGAGTTTGTAGCTCTTTACTCCCTTTTTCATTCCGGGAAAATAGACACAAGTGCTCTTTTTTGGTAAAGCTTTGTGTCACAATCACAGTAATCCTTGGCCTCTGCTGGGAGCTGCCAAGTAAACAAACCATTAACAACTCAAATTACCCTTCAAACTCATTGTAGGCTGGCTAGACATATCATCAAGTCTCATGTCAAACCCTTTATAAAATTTCTTTAGTCCAGTTAAATAAAAAGTTAATGCCTGTATCGAAGCATGAGTGATCATGGATGGAGCAATCCTGAAAAGCTCTTTAAATAAAAATAGTAAGGGCTTTACTGCATTCTTCTTTATAATTTTGGGTAAGTAGGGAGGGTGTAAATGTAATGGCATGAGCGCAGAATACACTATGAACTTTGATTCAAATCATACTTGTGTCTTTCATTATGTCTCATTAATTTCCTCTCTCTCTTTTCCCCTCCTGCCCTTTTTTCATCTTCTCTTACTTGAATAAACAAATGTCTGGTAGTCTTGACAGTTAGCAGTCTTTGCCCTGTAAAACAGGAAGCATCGCTCTCCCCCTTTTCCTCCCCCCACAATCGACAAATGCTGAAAGAATTGGGGAGGGGAGAGGCAAACTCACGAGAGCAGAGCGAGCTGATGTCTGTTAACCAGCTGATCATCCACCCAGATGGAGAGAGAAAGGGAGAGGGAGAGGGAGAGGGAGAGGGAGAGGGGAGGGGAGCAGAGAGAGGAGTGACTACTGATGCTCCGGTAATCTGCACTGTGTGAGTCAGTGCTGTGAAGAGCAAAGCAGCAGCAGCAGTAGCAACGTGAGACACGTTTCCCTCTTAGCGTCAACAACGTAGAAGAGCAGGATGGGAAAGTTGAGTGGCTAAGCAGGAGGAAGTGAGCAAGCCATACAGAAAACAAGAGAGGCTGAAGCTGACGTTCGGAGGGAGAGAGGCAAGAGGACAGATCGACTGCTTCTTCTTGAAAGTCGTCTTTTTGCAGTTGAAAGAAGACCACTTAACCTGATTGAGCCGTGAAGGTTTAAAATAATCCAGAGGAAGTTAACATTTTGAAGGTGGCAGCTGGCTTAGGACTCAACGAGGTGCAGGGATGTCCTGGTTGTCTCCGGTCCAGTGGGCCAAATGGACATGGTCAGCGGTGACAGGGGGTTCGGGGGAAGAGGGGCAGACCAGATGCCAGGATGACGGAGACAAGTAAGAAGGCTAGGCCAGAATGTATCTGTATTTGAGAGAGAGAGAGGTTAACTATGTATTTAGAGAGAGGCAGCGGGTTTACAGGTGGGTTTCTACAAGAAATCATCTCCAGATGAACAAGTGATTTTCTGTATTTGCTTCAGTCTAAGCAGCATAGATTGATGGTGTGCATGTGTGGGTGTTTGTGTGATGACTGTAGATTCCCCTGAGTCATACTGACAGGTGGTGGGTATAAACACACATCGACATCGACACACATGCACAGTCAAATGAACTGATGCTGTGGTATAATCTCAGATTCTTTCCGATGCTTTGGATCCGTGTGGCTGTATCATGCTGTCGTTGGCTAAAAACAGATTCTTAGTCAAAATACAGACACCCAAACTACTGTTTTGTTAGTTCCTGCTTTGTGTGCAGCATCCTGTTTCTTTTGAGACACCAAACACTGTGGATCAGACTGTTTGGCATGGGTTTTCTATGTGTTTAAGTGTGTGTGAAGGCAGTTTGGCATTTGGGGAACAGTTGCAGAAAGTTGGGGGAAGGGAAAAAAAGCCACAGTTTCCACAGCTTTTGATTCTTTTTCTGTCTATTTTCTAGTTTCTAAGTAACCATCCAAGATCGCAGCTACTGGGGCCATCTCTGGGATGTGATCCAGTGTGTGTCTGTGTGTGCAGGGTGGGGGGTGGGTTATGTATATGAGGATTAACTGTGGGTCGTGGTGTTTGTATAGAGCTCCAGCTATGTGAATGTGTTTGTGTGAACTGGTATCAGAGATGAAGTGCAGTTGGGTATTGGCACTGTTAGCTTTGTTCCTTTGTACGCTGTTTCTCATTAGTGTGCGGACGTTTTGATGTCTGTTCAAGTGGCTGGGAACGGGTACGCACACATAAACACAACCACATAAACACTCACACTCCCTTCCTTTTTGTCTCCACAGTTTGGAAATAAATTTAGGCTGGGTGTCTAGGCAGCTGACACAGCAGATCAACAGACTCTGTGTGTTGAGTGTGTGTGTGTGTGTGTTTGTGTGTGTGAGAGAGAGTCTGAGTCTGGTAGGACACAGTTTCTCCCTATTGAGGGGCAAAGGATGCAGGTGGCCTTGTAGGACTTCACTTCCTCTCCTCTCCCTTCCTCTGACTTCCTTTGAAATGAAAGCAGCTTGTTTTTTTTGAGCTGCTTAGAACCTGAGATCTATTGTTTTTATGTCAATTTAAGAAAACAGTGGAGTGATATTGGAAAGCCAGTGTTTATTTGTTAGAAAGACTTTTACACTGCAACATACAAACACATGTAAAAACACACATTCAGTAGCTGTTTGTAATAGTAACATGTAGTTATTCAGAATAGTTGCCATTTTCAAAGTCTGTCAGTTCCCAAAGACAACAGACTGCTGATTGTGAAGCTTTTTGTATGTCTTTATAACTGGGAACTGTGTTTGTTTATCACATCACATTGTCATAGTTCATTTTGTTTTGTGGATCTTATTTGTCGATGAAAGTTCAAACTGGAGATTTAATCTCAGAACACTCAAGCTCAGTATATAGCTCTCTTGCCGTCTCTTTTTGAGTTTCTGTCTCTTTCTTTTCTTTCTGGTGAATTATGTTTTCTTAAGGTCTTTTCTCTTTCTCTCCACAGTTCTGATTCAGAGGGGACATTTGAGACTCCAGAGGCAGAGTCTCCAGGTGTTTTGAAGCATCTGAACCAACTGGACAACTCTAACCACACAGGTGAGATGACTCTGTTACACTTGAATACCAACACTGGATATGCTAAGTTAGAGCTACATATCAAGCCTGAATATTGTGAGCGAACCAAAATGTATCTGTAGCATAAACCAAAAGCAGATGTAGGATATCTGCTCCTATAACTTTTACCAAGTTATTTTGGGCAGTTTATATGTATGGCTGCTTGTGTTAAGACATTACAGAGTAACTTAACATCAAGCTGAAAACCACTATTTCACTGCTCTCTCTGGTTGAAAGTTTTGACCCTTTTAACCAGAGGTGATAGCCTGGTTGGGTTGCTTGGGTGTGGTCAGAAGTGCTCTTTGTTGCATCTTTTATCTTGCTTAGTAGTGATGTTACTGTGTTCTTGAGTGTACTTATGCATTGCTGCATCAAGGTGTGGTTAATACCCTGAGTGAGGTTTCAGTAAAACTTGTTTTTATGGTACAGAAGCTAGGTAGCACATCAGCATTCCTATGCTGACACTTCAGTGGCGAAGGTCAGAACTGATAGTGAGGTCAGACACCTGCATCTGTAAAAAAAAAATAAATCCATTTCTCATTGTTAGAACTAAGACAGAGTAAATATCAGGTTTAAAATGTCATTGCAAGAAAGCTTAAACTCCATTTTATGCTAGAAAAACAGCTGATTCTCTGTCATTGTGCTGTTAAGCATCTAGCAGATTTGACAGACATAAATGGGCCAATTAAGGCAAATTAAAAACAAAACTATTTTCTTATTTACCTTCAATCATACCTGATTGTACTTACACTTTTAGTTTGATTGGCACAGTTTCTGATTTACTTGTCTTGAAGATTATGGTTAGTGTTTAATTTTTTTCTTCTGACACTTCAATTGCAGCATAGTAATTAGACTCAAGTCATGAGATTAAACTTTCGTGCAACATTACTTTGTGCAACTCCACGTCTGGAGCCTTATGTTGTTTACTCTGTCAGCCACAGTGTCTCCTTGCCTGCTTTTGATAACCACGCAGATTTTACAGCACCTTGCTGTCATGTTTGCAGATGGTGTGTATGAAAAGTTAATAAAATGTAAATGAGCTCTCTGTGAGGCACAGACTTGTAAAATGGCTCATAAATGAGTAGCAGATGAATCAGGCCTGTTTGAAGCTGCCATAGAGACAAAGTGCCACCCACTGCCAATCCACAGCCCCCTCTTCACCCTTCTCCTCCCACTGCCCTGCTTTCACCCACACAGATATGAACACTACACATTACCATCTACTATTACCTCAACAGATTATCTGTAGGGCGTCTCCTGTGTTTAAAAAAGCTATTATATGACTGTTGTCAGTGAACTCATTAGCTTTTATTGATATAATTTGATCTCGACATGCACTGTATCAAAGTGTTAGTGTATTAGTATCAGAGTGAAACTGGTCTGCTATTGTGGATAGCCTCGTCTAGTCAAGTTTTGAGCACAACATATGCTGGATGCTGTGCCAGATAATAACAGAGGGATTAATGCCTTGATCAGTTTGCAGACAGAGTAGTCTCTTTTTCATGCTAAAACAGTCACATGCTTTGTACAAAATGTGGGTTAGTTTCATGAATAAAAGATCAACTGTTGGGAGAAACTGATATTCTAAATCACTATAATTAAACTATAACGGCTCACGGGTGAATCACCGCTCTGTTCGTTGGATCAACCACAGGCCACAATCTAACTGTATGTACTGTTGAACCAAGTATAATGTAGTTGAAACATTAGACAGCTGTTTGTCTACCTGAATGCTATTTGTTTCTCCTCACTGGCTCTTTCTCTTACTTCCCTCTCAGTCTGCTTTTCCTCTTTTTTCGTCCAGTTGTGAGACAGTAATAAAAGCTTGATGTTGTTTTTGTTGCTATGCCACATGGTGGTGTGTACTCTGCATGACTGGGTGTGGTTCCTCTACATCTGTTCCCTGTCTCCAAAGGGTGTGTGTGTCTGAAAGTACCCAGATTTTGAGCAGAAGCTTACATAAACTTGCATTAATTGAGTGTGTGATGTAATAAGTCTCACATTAGCCGTCAGTCATGACAAACGATGTGAGAAGCTGTTACCCACCAATGGTGAAACCACAATGACTTCATTCATGTAGTGTGCATGTTGAAAAGAAGCACAAGAGGATACAGCAGGGGTTATTTCTGTTTTACTGTTCCCTGTAGTTGTATAAGTTTTACAGTGTGTGTGGGTGTATTTTTCAATAACAGAGAGTCCAGTGTTTCAGCAGCAGTGTGACTCAGCTGAGATCAGCCTGCTGCTGTGGTCGTTAGCTAGCTGTTAACGGGATGTCTGAGGACACAGGATGTGAAGTGCTCTGAAAGGAAGCCAGCAGCCATTTTAAGTGTCATAACATTAGAAGGAGAAGCCATCACTTCAAGTTTAAATCTCTGAATAACAGATAAATTCATTGGGTAGCCACAGGATGAGGACATTAGGTTTACCGTTGTGGACTGGAAAATTGAGATCTGTTTTTTTCTGGATCAACCCTGGAGAGGTTCCACTTTTACCTTTTCTAATAAAAGTTTCTCAGTTTCGCATGGTAAATATGTGTCCTCATCTGAAATTCTTCATTGTGGTTGTTCCCAACGGTTTTGTCCTGCGCCCTTCTCTGTTCATCCGGTATATGCTTCCATTTAAATGAAAAAAGAAATTTAGGGTGTTTTTTTCACAACTTTGTACCAGTGATGTGCAATTATGTATTTTAATTAAATCTCTCGTCACCTCAAAATGACTATTAATATTTTACATTGGCAAGTGATCATGTAAAAGCAGTAGGACAGTGTGAAAGGGGTTGCTCATAGAAATCTGCAACTTCCCTTGGCTTTACAAAGCTTCATGGTGAGTTCACTGTTTTAGTTCACTGTCACCACTCTAATGGTGTTGTTTTTGGTTACAGCAGGCAGCTGTTTTCAACTAAAAGCTCTAAAATCCTAATTTACACTACTTGCTCAGCACCAAGCTGCATGCAGACATGCTCCATAACTACTTGATGTGTAAACAAGCAACTATTTGCAAGTTTGCCAATTAAAAGCTGATGACATGTCAGTGCTTGTTTACAGCTGTTTCAGGTTTAAGTGCAAACAATTAACAGTTCATGCGTGTAACATAAGAGAGAAACACTTAAATAATATTACATTTAATAACTTTTTATTTCAGTTCCTTGATTGTGTCACTATGGAGCAGGAAATGACTCCATGTCAGACTTCTTGCTGAGACTGAATCTTTTTTTCCCTCCCTTCTTGACTATTGATTTATTCATAGCCACGTTCAGAATTCAGTTTAAGATTCTTGATATGACTTTGAGCTCGGGCACCTGCATATATTAGAGATCTAGAACAGCTCTTTGTCACCAGAAGGTCCATGTGTTTTACCTGATTTACATCCTTTTCTTCCCTTTTCACAGATCTTCCTGATGTTACAAACCACTCTCTGGACAAGAACTTCAACCAGAACGTGGACCAAGTTTCTTCTCTGAACAACCTCACCATATCTTCGCCTGATGACAGTAGCTTTGGTTTGGACCAGAACCTCAACCTGACCCTCTGCAGCAGTCCCAATCCTGCCCCCCGGCCCCCTTCACTGTCTGTCATCTCCCCGCTAAACAAACCCGATCCATCAGAAGTGGACGATGAGGCTCCAGTAACGTCTGATTCCAGCCCGGACTCAAACTTGATCACCGGTCATGATATTTGTGTGGACCCTGACTTTCTTAATGGCAACAAGAACTCTGATACTGTGTCAAACACAAAACTAACCTGTGAGACCAACGGCGCAATTATCACGTGAGTAAACCATCAGAAAGCAAACACACATAAGGGCCAGTCCTCTTAGGTCATCAGTCAGCCAATGAACTAACATGACTTTTTTTTTTTTTTTGAGCTGAACAAATGCTGGTCTCTCTTTCAAGGCTGTCAGGAACATGAGTGAATTCTCGTGATCATACTGTTCCCATTTCCACCAGCTGTGGTGCCCTGCTGTGTCTGTTGTTTCTCTCGTGTACATCCATTCATTCCTCACCAGTGTTATTATAGTTTTTAGTGTTTTCAACATTTAGTTATTGTTTATATCAGAATTAAATTTCACATTATTTTTTTTACTTCAGTTTTTAGATTTTTTTTTTTATTAACTGA
>JAPZDY010000022.1:19961744-19972939 GCA_029783645.1 Ctenochaetus hawaiiensis | reverse complement strand
CATTTAGTTCAGCTCACGGTGCTCATCTCTTTTTAGATCATCACTAAAGAGGCAGAATCCAACGACTGGAAGAAAAAGTTTGAGTGCAGCAGACAAGAAGTCGAAGAGATGAGGTTAGAAATCATGTCGCTGTGTGAGTTTTATTTTACAGCTGTTGAGAAATGACCAGCACTGACTGACTTTGGAGGTGGTGTGAGGTTTTGATGAAGTGGTGTAAAGGGGATTTTTGTTCTGTGCAAGAAGTTACTCACATCACATCTCAAAAAAGACTCTAATTTACCACGTCTCTATTTTTTTAAATAGCAAGGTGTTGGAATTTGAGACCCACTAGTGTGTCACCAAGTATATGGAGACTCAACATGTGTTTTGTCCTATTACAGGAAGATTGTTGCAGAATATGAGAAGACGATCGCTCAGATGATTGGTGAGTAGAAATGTTTGAAGACACAATCGACTAGAACATTTGATCTGTGTGATTTGGGTTAAAGAACAGACTATAACACTGTTCACTTGTTGCTGTAAAGATTTTAGTGCCACAAAACAAACATTTCATTTGTCTTTAAATGTGTCCATGTTTATGTGGCAAATGTAGTATGTCATCCAATCATTGTTACTAGAATAAATGCAAGAAATAAGTTATTCAGCCCTCCACAATTTGCTCTTTCAGAGGATGAGCAGCGCAACGGCCAGAGTTCCCAGAAGGCTTTGCACACTGTTACAATGGAGAAGGAGGCCGCCCTGGCAGACCTGAACTCGGTGGAGCGCTCTCTCTCAGACGTGTTCCGGCGTTATGAAAATATGAAGAGCACCCTGGAGGGCTTTAAGAAAGTAAGGGCTCGGGAAAAGTGCCAGACTCAAAAAACAAGTTGATCAGCTGATATCAGCACAAATTTTGTAGGGCTGTAGGGAGATTGAGGTCAGAGTAAGGTGGGAAGGTATCCTGTGATTAGAGGCAGGGGTTGCTTGGAGGTGAGACAAGCAGATATTTACATAGAAAGTCACTGGATAAATCTTGCTCTCAACACTGTGAATAACACACAGTTCTCGTATTCAAGCACTGCCGCAGACAAACCCCACAATTAAAGCCGTTAACCCCAAAATCTGGACCTCAGGTTGACCCAGAGCTGGTTTAGTGCAGATTCTCATGCTCAAAAGGAAGTTGTTGCGGTTAAACTGGGCAGCTTCCAGAGGTGAATGTGTGCAACTTCAGGAATTCATAAAGACTGGAAGGAGAAGAACCTCCAATGTCTAGACTAAAATATCCATGAACAAGAAAAGGTCAAAAGAATTACTACTGTTTGGGGCTCTAGTGCATACTTTTACTTCACAAGACAAGTGTAAGGATATCAATTTTGTGACTATGCCCTCTCTGTGTAAGTGTGATAGATAAATAACACTGTGGTTGTTCATGGTTTTCTCATACAGAATGAAGAGGTGCTGAAGAAGTGTGCTCAGGAGTATCTTGCCAGAGTGAAGCAAGAAGAGCAGAGATACCAGACACTTAAACTTCATGCAGAAGAGAAACTAAACAAGTATGAAGAGACTGAAAGAAAATTTTGTCCCAGTCAAGTTATAACAACCTACATACTTTCATGTGACTTCTATTGATTTCCTAAACTCTATGTGTCTCTCAGGGCCAATGAGGAGATCGCTCAGGTGCGTGCAAAATCAAGTTCAGAGAACATGGCGCTGACTGCCAGTTTGAGGAAGGAGCAGATGAAGAATGAGTCTCTGGAACAAGCTCTTCTGCAGAAGGTAATCTTCATCTGCCTGCATTTCCTTCCTACATGGGACCCTGAAACATTGGCTGGCTGTTGTGCCGTAGTATGCTGAAATGTATTAAATGTACTCAATTTGTCTTTATTTTGTTTTTCATAGAATCAAGAGATTGAAGAACTCACCAAGATCTGTGATGAGCTGATTGCCAAAATGGGTAAAATAGACTGAGAGACACTCCCCATGATTCAGCAGCTACCGTCCCTCCGGTCCTGCCCAACAGTGACGCCCTGTGCATGTCCCCAGCCAAGAAGCAGCTCTCACTCCCTCTGCCAGCCCTGCATCAGAGACTGCTTGTGTACAGATGTCTGACATAATTTACTTTATACTACGATTGCACTACTTGAGAGCAGAATCAAGAAGAGTCTCAACATGCTGACCATTGTTGGGACTATATGTGGTGCATTTTTTGCCCGTTATGAGGTCATCTGGGCCTCTTGTGCTTTCGTCCATCATGCCAGTGAACAACAACAACAGCGTGCTTGTGACTCAACTTAAATTCCCAGCAGCTTAACAGCTAAATTCCCAGCAACTCCTCCAATAGGATGACATCATGCAGGCTGGAGTTGTGTTAATGTTGCAGTTAGGCATACGGTATATTTAATTGGGCTTTGACAAGGATTGTTTCATGTTAAAGCAACAATCCATGAGAAGTGTTTTTCTATTAAGTAATTTTACTCTAAAAGAGCAAAGCTCAGGGTAACTGTGTGGGGAAAATGAGGTCAGGCTTAAGTCAAACCGCACAAGAACTTAAGGAAAGGATTTAGGATTGTTGGAGGGCATACAGTCGTCCTCAGAGGCTTTGCTGTGTTCAGGAGTGACACTGAAAACACAATGCAGCTGGACCACATGTTAGTAAAACTAAAACTACTAATAATTTACAGCATTTTCTTCACCTGATTTACACTACAACACAGAGAATTAGCTACAGAAAACTTTAGTAACCTGACAATCATAGACTTTCCCTTGATATAAATTTTGTGGCATTGTCTTGTCCAATTCCACTTAGTCAGTAAAGAGCAACTTTATCATGTAGTGTAAAACTGAATCCTGGACAACTGGAAAAAATTAAAATATGGGTGAAGATATTACAACATTAGTAAGAGCTGCATTATGTCCATTACCTTTTTTTGGGAAAAAAAAAACATTACAGTGTCACAGACTGACTTATGAGTTATCACATCCACATGTTAGCACAGAGGAAACTAACAATCTGACAGCTTTGTAAGAGGTTTTATCTCTTGCTTATGTGTGATAAAGATTGATTAGATTGACTTTGACAGCAGTGCACTAGTTATTCCACAGATAAATCTGTTTTTTGCATGTTTATTTTCATAGATTCATATTTCTCAGAATGGAGATTGTTTTCTTAACACACCAGTGAAACTTGTTGTGTCCAGCACAGTGTTTTATTGATGATTGAGGAGGCTCTTACTGAATAACTTGGTGTCAGTAATTTTTTTCCAAACAGGTGCCAGTATGGTGCCTGAGTGTAGGTTCTGATTTAAAAAAATACTTGTTTAATTCTTGCCTTTTTGTACAGAAATAACAAAATAAGTCAAACCCCTATTGTTTTCCTCAATGATGGTTTGAAAGTCAAAAATCTCTCATTTTAATCAGTGAAAGTGAAACAAAAGTAAAAATCTAACTGTGTTTGGTTCTAACATTTGGTACTTTACAGTTTTTAATACTCGGTTCTGTGGTGTCAGTCAACATTGATTCTGAGCCTCTTTACCACCATGTAATTTACACGTATGACACAAACTCACTGATGTGCCACAGTTTGTATTCGTGCCACTTTAATGCCATGTTTCCTCTGATATTGTTTTGCTGCTTTAGCCACTTTCTCTAAATACTTCACATCTGCGTTGACACATTGAGGACTAAGTGTGCTTGAATTTACATTTGCCTGAATAAACTTAAATATAATTTTAAATATACTCTAAATTCTTGATGTTTATTTTTTGATTTTTTGTGGGTGTTAGTGATTTCCTGTGTGCGTGTGTCAGTATTTGTGTGTGACAGCCTCAGCTTTAGTCTCAGTGCTGGTAACCATGCACAGTGTTTACATCTTTCACACACACACATAACACTCACACTTCCCAGCTGAGGCGATGACGTGGGCAGATAATGACCTTGAGATTATTTGGTAGCTTCCTTCTGCATTCACACTAAAAAAACTAGTAGTTATAAAACCATGTTGGAGGATCAGCACTTAAACAAGCGAAACATACTGTTAATCACAGTGCTGATAGATTTAAAACACTGAACTCTAGCTGTTTCTCCCTGTTAAAGCTCGCCTGGTTAATCCATTACAGCAGGCTGCTGGCTGTGCAGCATGGATGGAGATTACAGAGATAAGACCTTAATGCCCTCAGACACCTTCCCATGTCTAAACCCCGTCATCATCACCCCCGGGTGTCCCCTCCATCAAAGCCTCCTCTCAGCTCATCCAGTCTTCCTCTGGACTCTTGAAGACAAAGTGACCAGAATCAGCTGCCATGAAGACTGCTCTCATCCTGCTGCTGCTCATCTCTCTGGCCTGCTACAGTAAGTCCTCCAAAACTTTGACACCAACACTGGATTTGGGATTTTTAGCTGTGAGGGAGGGTAAAGTTGATAAACAGCTGGCAAACTCTTTTCTTAGAGATTACAGAAATACTATGATACAAAGGATCAAGGAAGTTTTTTGCCTCTGACTTTTGTGGATGATTAATTTTCCTTAAGCCTGCACATTTTTGGACTCTTTTCTATTTAAAAATTGACATAGTTTTGAACCAACAAGGTTTTAGTGATGTATATGACAATAAATTCAGCCTGTATGGTGCAATCTAACAGGTTACTGTGATTTGCAGCAGCTTTGATTGTGTGCAAATGTGTCTGAGACTTAAATTTGAGCTATGTATAGATCTTAAATTTGTGTACCTACAAGCTTGTGTGTGTGTGGATGAATAGTGGGGGTCAAGAGGCCATTAATAACAACTTATGGTTGTGTGTCTTCGTGCTAACACCCGCCTGTGAACATACATGTTAAGTCTTAAGTCAGGTGCTCTCTCTTGTTCTGTCTGTAAAGACCACGCCCTCAAATGTCACACGTGCGTGGCGTCTAATGAGGACGACTGCAACCGACAGGGCTCCACCTCCTGTCCTCAGTATGCCGACGCCTGCTCCACCATCACGGGACCCAGTGAGTAAACACACCCAGAAAAACATGTTGCACAAGTTTGATTTGGTTGAATACAGTATTTTAAAAGCCCCACTAGAGGTCAGCAAAACTCTGACTCTTGTGCGAAGTAGCACTTAAAAATCAATCTGCTGTGTTTTAAACTGGATATATTACAAAAAAAAAATAAAAAATCAGGCCCCTTACTTATCCTGTTTGTTGTGTGTGTGAACATGTGTGTGTGTGATCTCAAAGCCACCCTCTCATCATTTGAGGTTGCTGGATGTTATCCCAGCAGCTTATGATAACCACAGACCTCTGTATGTCCATATGTGTATGTGTGTGTGTGTGTTTGAGGAGAGGAAGAGTGAGAGTGTGGGAGGGAGTTCATCGGGTTCACAGCGTCAGACCAAGCAAACACACAGCCTTCAATCACTTCTGGGCAACCTAACTGTGAATGTCTGCCGGCATTGCGCCGCCCTCTCTGTCTCGCTCTCGTTCCCAGACACGGTGATGAAGTCGTGCACGTACAAGGGTTTCTGCGACAAAGCTCACGGCAGCAGCTCCGGAGCCAAGATGGAGTGTTGTTTCGGTGACAACTGTAACGGGCCCCACAAGAGCCACAGCCACGGGGACCACCACCACAATGCTGCAGGGGCTCTGGCCTCCAGTCCCGTCCTGCTGATCACGGCCCTGCTCATGCGCATGGCCTTCAGTCAGCTGTGAACTCCTCCACTCTTCTTTCCCTCCGGTGATTCATCGTCTCCTCCATATCTGTTTAATCCAGTCATTTGCTACGTCGTCCATCCATCCATCCACAATCTCCTCTTTGTCACTGTTCTTCATTTTTTTAATCCAGGTTTACTAAAAAAAGGAGTTTGAGCTGCCGTGAGATTAAAGTGGTTTAAGACAGAAAGGTGTGTTTCTGCTGACTATTCAAGTCTCTCCCATTCAAACAGGCCTCTATTCAGCGCCTTTCATTGTGTAATTTTTTTTTTTAGCATCATTAAAAACTTTAATAGGAACCTTATTATCTATACTGGTGTGTTCACTTTCAGGTGAAGTTAAGCTGTAAAGCTATCTGTGAACCTGAAAGTATTTGAGATGAATAAATATGCACCAAGTGAGGTAGGCGGTGGGACTCGGGTGTGGTTTCAGTGGGTGCTGGGCTGTCTCAGTGGGTATCTAGTGCACTGCAAGCTTGACACCATAGAAGCATGTTATTCAGGAACCAGGAGTGGAAAATATTTTAACACCACAATTTTAGCAAAAAGTTGTGGTCATGGTGTGTTTAGCGCTTTAATTGTTCATGTTTTTTGTGCATGCAAGCTTGCCTGAATAAAGATACAATCACACCCTTATTTTTGTGTGTGTGCAGTGTGTGGGTAAGATAAAGATAACAGCATGACCTTTAAAAACCAGATGCGCGCATATGTTAATGCCTGATTGTTCAAGCAAACGTACAGTAGAGGGAAGATCGTCTGACTGTCTGTGATTTTCAGCAGAAAAAGGGGGGAGTGGAAAATTCAGAACTTCCTTCTGCAACAGTGTAACTTGAATCCTGTGCAGTCGCCACAGGATATGAAATCAGCGAGGTAAGTCTCCCTCTTCAAGCAGGTCATAGGACGTACAACCACTTCCTCTTAACAGGCCACAAAGTTTGCAAAAAGGAAAAAAAAAATTAAAACACTCACTCTACTAAATGTAGATATTTATTTTCCCATGACGACAGGCTCAGCACAAAGACGACTGTGCATGTTTGAAAACTGTCCAAAGCCGAGTCTTGACTAGGCATTAATACTGAAACCATCCTCTCCGTCTGCCCCCTCAGGAGTTTCATCACAGCACTCAAACTGTGGTCACCTTTGTGTAAAGGTGGAAATGCAAAGACACAACACTGAAGGGCTGAATCAAAATAAGAAACAGTCTGAGAGTCTGCTTTACAATATTTTTTACTAACTTTTGTGTGATGTTCAAGATGTTGCTGCACATGTCAAGGTTTTACATAAAATGATAAAAGAAACTCAGAACATAAGATGTATTGCTTAAAATCAAACAAAGTTAAATACTGCCTGAACACAGTCTTGAATCAGTTCTTATTCTGGCACGTATCGGCCTGAAAAGGACCAATTTGCATCGGTTATAACACCAGAACTTCCTGCAACAGCTTTAGGTCTTCATGCTTCTGCTTGTGAGTACATGTTTCTGAGGTTTATTGCCATATTTAAAGTATCTCTCATGTATTTTTGCTGAAATGAAACTGACATTTGAGTCTAAGTGGTTTTGCTCTGCTCAGGGATGCTGCTTTGTGGTATTTGTAATGGTTGACAGTGTAAGGTCACTTGTCATGCATGTTTAATCTGAAGCCAGCAACCCTCCGCAACCTGTTGACCAAAGCTTGTTACTGTTAAAATCAATGCAGTTCAAAAAAATCCTTAAAATTAAGAGTAACTGGCAGCTAAATGTGACACAGCCGAAAGGATACTAAGCATGTCAATGTTAAGAAAGGCTGTTATCTGCAGTGTTATAAAACATTAAGTTTATTTATTCACAGTAAACAACAAGTGGCAGTAATATCCGAGCTAAGATTCTCAAAAGGCTATAAAAATGTATGTAACATAGTTTAAGTGAAACCAATATTTATCCCTTTAATTATTTTTATTGGGACAAATGTGAATACATGATTTTTGTTCAGAGCTGTAGGATGCAGAGATACACAAACACTACAAACATTACACAGGCTGTTGTTGAGGTTTAGGGCCACTTTTAGTTTTTTCATCATTGAACCGAGCTGTCTTTGGGCATAAAACTACATAAGTTAAAGCCAGATTGATTTAGTATTTCTCCACCTGCAACATCTGACAAAAAGCTTTGGAGAAACATTTAGAGGGCACATACAGTTTAAAAAAATGTAGCTGAACAGTTAAATAAATGTGGCCCACCAGATGTATTTAGACCAAAAAAGCAAGAAATGTAATGAAAAATATCAAAAATAAAGCAGTTTTTTTAAGTCAAAGGTGCAATGCAAATATGTAAGACCTACGGTTATCAATTATTTTGTAAATCTGTGCATGGGTGAAGAATCGGTTGAATAAAACAGCTTGGGCTCCTTGTACCTTTTTGAAAGCAATACAACAAGTGATGATCTTTGACATGTGGCCCTTCATTGGGGTTTTGAACCTCAAAGGGAAAAAAAGTTTGGCCACTTCTTTTACTGAGTCATTATATCTAAAACCTGGGACTTTTTCTTTTAGCGCTCAGGATATTGCACAGTTCAGTAGGCCTACAGATTGCAGGGTCAAGTTGGCCCTGCTTTTGATGAAATATTTGTACACTGTGTTATTCCAGCCTACCTTTACCCTCGAGCAAAAGTAAACGCTCTTTCAGTGCAGGAAGTCTTTGCTTGGCACAGCTGTTTTTGGCTCATCATGTTGCACCTGTCACACACACTCACCTTCCCTGACAGGTGTATGAATGTTTCCATTCTTCACTGCCTTCCTGTTTATCCACCTCTACACTCCCTCCTTTTGTAGCTGCTGGTGTTCTTATAAAAACCAACTAATTAGACTGAGTGTGTGTTCCTGTATCTATGTGTTTGACTCATATCTCAAGTTGCCATCTAGAAGGAGAAGAGAGAAATTTCATCATCTCATTTGGTTGCGGATGGAAAAATAGTGCGCATGTTTTTTTTTTATTCTCTAAAAAAAAAAGAAAAAGAAAAGAAAACTTTAAAAAAGAAAAAGTACAAGCTGTCAGATACATTTGTACGGAAGAGGCCTGCAGCTTTATCCTCCTGTTAAAACAGAAAAAAGCTTGAGCTCAGTTGAGTTCCTCTTGTGAGAGCAGCAGCAGCAGCAGCAGAGAGGAGGAGGAGGAGGACCCGGCCGGCGCTGTGTGAGGACGCATAGATCACATCCGGGGCTGGTTTATTGTAATAACGAAACGTCCAACCCGGAAAAAAGACAAGTCTTCTGTAATCCGATCACACAAACAAACAGACAAGAGTGTGGCGGGCGCCGGGCTTGTTAATGTGCGCTGATTGTAAAAGTTTTTAAAACTTTTTTTTTTTTTCCTCCACCATGCTTCAACCGATTTGCCGAGCTCGGGTGTCTGCTGTCTGCGTCGGAGCTGTGCGGGGCGCTGGCTGTGGCGCACACTGACTCTCCGCTGCGGGTGAGTATCAGTCGACAGTGGCACTTTGTTTCTGTGTCTTTCTCTGAGTGTGTTGCTTCATGCCTCTCTCTGTCCGCCTCTGTGTGTGTGTGTGTGTGATGGTACAGTGCGGTAGGTGTGGCAGGCCGTTGAGTCTTTGAATCTGGTGAGTCAGTGCAGGTCATCTGAGCCGAACAAATGTAACGTCTGTCAGGTGTCGCTGAGTAATTCTGCCGGATCACATTTTAAAAAGTTTTTTTTTTTCAATGCACGCTCATAATCACGTTACACGCGTGCACGCTCATGATCTTCCAGCTTGTCATTCAGGGACGTGAAGCTCGTGCCCGCGCTGCTGCTCATGTGGTTAAACACTGAGATTATCCAGCTGTTACTGACAAAGCGGTGACGACAGTTAGTGATCAATTTGTACTAGAAAATGTCAGAAAATGTCTGTCACGACTTCTCAGAAACCAAGGTAACGTTTACAGCTTGTTTAATTTGTCCAACCAGCAAAAAAACCCCAAAGATGTTCAATTTTAAAGTATTTAGTTTAGTAATTCCATATTTTCACTCACATAACAAATTATGGAAGGGAAAAGGCCTGTTGTACTTTTTATTCCACCACATTTATTCCCTTTTCTAATACCACTTTCAATTCCAAATTTTCATTTTAAAACATGACTGTAATTAATTTTTATTTAATTAAAATTTTTAATAAGCCCCTTCCTTTGACTTACGGGAACAGGAAACAGGAACCTTCTCTACTCAAAATAATGTAACAGTATTGAATAAGTTCATCTTTCCAACATTCCAGGTGGTCCTAATTTTGTCAAAGGAAGCCCCAAGCAGCAGCTATAAAGCAGCGACTTTAAAAGGAAGGATGTAATAAGACAAAAATGGGTTGAGAAAACATGTCAGACTTCCCTCCCTCAAGCATTAATAAAAAAAAAACAACCATCCAACTTATTTGACCTCCCCGCCCCGATGCAGTCCCTAAAAATAGCAGGCATCTTTACAGAAAGTGTATGAAGCTGTTAAACATTAATTTAACCTCCAACGCCACAGCTGAAGTAACTTTTATGCAACATTAATGCATCAAAAATATCTATGTTACTCCACCACTGTTAGCCATCGCTTATGGTTAGCAGGCCTATATGCAGAGTGTAACAGTTTTTTTTTTCTGTGATTGACTGAAATGATTGACTAGTGAAATAGTTTTAAGCTGACTGATCAATCGATTCAGCTCTGAATGAAAGGACGGCTCCACTGATCAGACTCTATTTAACTGCCACATCTTGAGAGTACATCTCAGGCCGCTGCCTGTTGCTCTGGAGGGAACTTTCAGCCACATAATCCCTCTTAAAGTCTTAAAATTGATTACAAACAAGCAGCTTGGAGTTTGAAAGATGTATTTACCAGGCGGGGTGGGGGTCGAATGAAAGATGCTACCGCTGGGCATTGAGCTGCATCCAGGAAACGTGCAAGACTAAGTGTTAATGCAGCTTGGCCCAGAGATCTTGCCTGAACCTGAAGCCTCTTAACTTTTTTGAAGTACATGACAAAGGGAGACTGTAGCATCAATCAGAATGAGTGTCTGTTAATCAGAAAAAATGTTACACAAATCAAGCAGATGTGTAGACAGGGTGTAGGTGGGTTTCACTTCACTGCCCTGGATGTGGTTAAAGAAAATGATATCGCTGCTGTGATCTGAACACTGTGTTCTGTCTGTGTGTGTGTACACATACAGCATATAAAATAAATTAGTGTTATCCTGTTTAATTTTAAAGGCAGAGTACTTGTCACTTCGTAGAAATGTTCTGAAGATGGTCCGAGTTCTTTTTATCCGTAAAGTTTCGCTGGAGATGCCACAACTGCAACTGCACTGCTGCTTCTGCCTGTGATGGTTAAACCAGATGTCCTCTGATACCCAAAACGGTTTATGTGTGAGTGCACGAGTCTGTGTGTGTGTAAGTGTGTCAGTGCATGCACCAGTGTGTGTGTGTGTGCGTGCATGCGTGCGTGCGTGTGTGTGTGTGTGTGTGGGATGTGCCAGTCTAAAGATTGGCATCTGTGTGACCTCTGTGGCATCATTTTCTCTTTTCCA
>JAPZDY010000022.1:19927427-19961644 GCA_029783645.1 Ctenochaetus hawaiiensis | reverse complement strand
ACCCAAAACGGTTTATGTGTGAGTGCACGAGTCTGTGTGTGTGTAAGTGTGTCAGTGCATGCACCAGTGTGTGTGTGCGCGTGCGTGCGTGCGTGTGTGTGTGTGTGGGATGTGCCAGTCTAAAGATTGGCATCTGTGTGACCTCTGTGGCATCATTTTCTCTTTTCCACTACACCCAGCATTTCTGCAAAAGGCTCCTGAGCAGTTTGTACCTTTAACCTATTTTTGGCTCATTGTTGCATGACTGGTGCATCAGAAGCACAGCCCACTGATCTTTCAAAGCAGTTTCAAAATGATGCATTTTCCTAACCATGGACTTAAAAAGTAGCTTTGCACTGATGCTGGTGGCACAGTGATGATGCTGCCTGTGTGCCTGCTGTTATTTTTCTGCTTCTCTGTTTGTGTGTGCTCAGTCGTGTGACGTGTGTGAATGTTTCATGGAAACACTGATAATTTCCATTTCTAGGATGGTATAACGCCAAGTCAGTTCTGTAAAAGTATTGGCAGAGGGCTCAGCCATTCAGTCCTGATTATATATTTTATATGACTGTCACTTACGTTATAATTTTTGTTCCTAGAAAAAAAAAAAAAAATCAGTCACAGATGTGACCTAGTTAGCCATCATATTACCTTTGCGGCTGCACTGAATTCAAGTCCTTTCTATAAATTAAAGTCAGAAAAAAGTGTGAACCTCTAAAAAAGAAATCTGTCTGCAGCTGACTGTGCTTTTGTTGTGCTTAAGTTGCACAAATGCAACAGACACAACAGTAAAGGGACTGAAAGTTCATAAGCAGGACTTCATTTTAAAAGAAACCAAGCCAGAAGTCTGCTAACTCCCCCTCAAAACAATAAAGAAGTGATTTTATGTATGAGATGTCTGCCTTGAGCAGATGTCTGCCATGGATAACGTTCTCTTGGAAAGCAAACACTATCTCATCGGCATACCTGAGCGTCTAAGCTGAATGAGTCCTCATTCTGTTGAGAAATCAGTCAGTCAGTCAGCAGCTCAGTGATTCACATGCATGGCATCATCTTAATAAATACATCTCACCAGGCTGCCCCCCACCCCCCACCCCCATTTCTTTTTCTCCATTCCCCCCTCCCTCTGCCCTCTCTCCTCTGGCCAGTGGAAATGTGCGTGTGTGCAGATCTTGAGTGCAGTCTGTAATTTTTGGCTGTGGTGGAGGGCCTCGGCTCAGCCTCGGGCTTCAGGGTTTGCTGCTCAGCCTCAATCACGTCACATGAAAAACTGCTGAGTGCGAGTGTGTCTCTTTCTTCCTGTGTGTGTGTGTGTGTGTGTGTGTGTGTGAGACTGTACTTGAACACTAAATGAAAGATGGTTTATCCCCCACATATGCCTGTCTCTGCCTGTCTGTCTCCATCTGTTGCTCCCTTTACATTTTGCCTCTCATTGTCAATCTGATTTGAGTGTCTGTCTGTCCGTCCATCTTGTCTGTGTGTCCCAGTGATATGTGATAGCAGCAGCATGCCGTACGTGGACCGGCTGAACCGCGTATGCGGCTTCCTGGACATCGAGGAGAAGGAGAACAGCTGCCGCTTCCAGAGGCGATACTTCATCCTGGACACACAGGGAAATGCTCTGCTGTGGTACATGGACAACCCTCAGGTGCTCCACACATACATGCACGACACTAACTTGCACAAACAGCAAGAGGAATTGACATTGACCAATAGGAGCCAGGTAACCTTGGACTCTGAGCCAATGACGACTCTGTGTGTTTGTGTTTCTGCATGCAGAACCTACCGAGTGGAGCCAGCTTTGTTGGCAGCCTGAAACTAACCTACATCTCGAAGGTAAACCACCGCCTGTCATGTCACTTTGCTGTTCGCTGTCGTTACATAATGTCCCGTGAACTACACGCATGTCTGAGCAATGTGGGGACAGGAATTCACAGAGTGCACACAAATAGAAACATGCCGATGCGGGGCACAGATACAGCAGATCGGAGTTATCTGGAGTTGGAGTGAACGGTCACATGCAGCAGCAGCAGACTTTGTGAAGTTTTCCAGATGTCAGATAATGACATCTGGCTTCAATGCACTGCAGTGCTGACAGCTCCTCCTGGACACTCTCGAGTCAAAGAAACGTCAAAGATATTAAATGTTTCTCCTCTTCTGTTCTTTTGTCTCCTCTCCTTGTGTCTCCTTGTTCCCTATGCATGTGTCGACTCTTTTTGCCTCCTCTTGTCTCCTAACTTTCTGTCTGCTCTCTTTTCTTCTTCTCTTCTTTCTATATGTATCTTTTCCTCTTATTTTTTCTTTTCTCATGTCCTCTTGTCTCCTCTCCTGTTCACTTGTTTCCTTTATTTCTTACTCATTTTCTTTCCTCCTCTGGTTTTGTTTTGTCTTTTTCTCTTTTCTTGCCTCATCTTTTGCAATCTTCCCCAATCTCTTTTCCTTTTATCTCCCATTTTTGTTTTGTCTGCTATCTGTTTTGTGTCTTCACTCCCTCTTTTATCTGTTCTGTCCTCCTTTTGCCTCCTTTCCTTTCCTTTCACCTCCTATCTCCTTCTATGGGCTCTTCTCTCCTACTTTTGCCTCCATTCCTCTCTTTTTGTTTCCTCTCTTCTATTTTGTCTTCTCTCTCCTCCTCTTCTCAGGTGAATGAAGCTACAGCAAAGCAAAAGCCAAAGACAGAGTTCTGCTTTGGTGAGTTTTTTCAGGGAAACACTGAGTCATGCTCATGTCATGGCACACAAGGGTAATTTTTTTATTTACTGGTGATAAAAATATATAATACGGTTATTAAAGATTTTCATGGACTTGATGTGTATATTTGCAGTCATCAATGCCGTTTCCCGGCGTTACTTCCTCCAAGCCAACGATGTGACTGACATGAGAGACTGGGTTGCTGCTCTTAACAAGGCCAGCAAGATCACTGTGAGTGCTACACACACAGCTGCACACGCGCTTTAACCACATATCTTTGTCTCACATGCGGCTTCGAAAAAAAAACGAAGTAAGCAGGTATTGATTAGCGATTTGTTTCTACCTGAGCAGTGAGAGCTCCAGTTTTTGGTGGTGTGACTGAAGCCAGTTTCATCCTGGCAGGTGCGAAAAAGCCGGCATGTTGCCCACAAAATAAGCCGTCACTCGATTAATGAATGAGGAAACTGTGAATGTGCATGAATATGAGTGATAACGGCACATGTCACTGTGGTGGAGGTGAAAAAACACCCTTATGAATGTGCAAATGAGCATGCCATGTGCATTCAGTTTGCCCGTTTACATGATATTTGCGTGCGTTTTAACGAGATGACCGAAGTCTTGTCGACTGGGGACAGCCAGATGTCTCATGACGGCAGATTACAGCAGGGTGTTTCTCCTTTTCTCTCACCTGCACGCTGACACAGGAAGCTGTGCTGCTCACTCTCTCTTTCACTTCCCCCTTTGACAGGAGGGCTTCTCCGCCACTTTCTGTGGCCTCAGTGAAGGCTCGTGCAAAAAAAAATACTCCCTAAAGCAGAATGGACCTGACGTTAATGCATGAATGAAAATGAAACACTGAATAATGAATTGAACATAGTTATTTACAGATAATAAAACCCTTTAAGATGATATTTATATTACTAGTTTTGACTTCTCCAGACACATTAGAGAGTGGAAGTGTTCATTTATTTGTCTTATGCCATTTTAGGGGCCCTTTTGTTCTTTATTATGACTTTTTGTCAGTTTAAATTTATTGGACAGCTTGTAGTGAATATGTGGACAATAATATGGGAAGGTTGACGATAAAACAAAGGTTTAGATGTTGCAGTCTTTTGATTAACAATGATTTATTCGAAATATTTACTCTATTTTCTTTGCTAAGCTATGTTTTTTAACGAGTTAGGCAGCACAGAAAGCACCGTGGGTGTACAGATGTGCATTTTTTTTTACCAGAGCAAGATGTGACATGGCTAAACAAACCACAAAATGAAAGCAGAAACTTCTGTATGAACAGTGAACTTTTTGTCTGAGTATAGATTTTTATCGAAGGTGCATCAGTGGCTTTCACTTTAATTTGTTTGATTTTTGATGCTTTTGATAAAGCAGTAAATATGTACAAATAGCCACTCCTTTCATACCTTTGTAACATTTTTTTTAAGCTGTGTTAGCATTTCTAACAAGTTAGTTATGCTAACCCTTGCTAGCTTGAGACTTGGTAACTGGATGATACTTTGCCTGAAGCTTTTTCTCAGCTGGTTAACCACTTGTTTTTCTTATCAATTTTGCTGGCTTGTTTTCAAGAGGAACCTTTTCTGTTGTTTCCAAGACAATTTTTATCTGAGTTTTTTCACATATTAAGTATGTTGGACTTTGAGATTTGTTAACTAGTTCATGTAGATTTTGAGCGAAGGATGATAAACTTTAAGCACTTGAAGGTATAATATGTGAAATTTTTATGTGATTTTTTAAATTGTTTTGATAAGGGATCTTGTGCAGTAGAGCTGCAAGAATTACAGCCAAAATGATCATAATATTGATATCACGATTATTTATCACTTTTATTCATTGATTTTAGGAAAAAGTCGGTTACATTGCACTTTCAGCGCTGCTTTCATTTTCATGTTGTGCTACATTCCTGCTAATTTACAAATCTTTGCATCAAAATGAGGATAGTTTTTATTCATCGAGCATTTCCAAGAAGAAAAATGATTTAAAAGATGTCATTCTTTCAGTTGTTTTTTTTTTTTTATTGGGGTTAATCAGGTTAAGCGTGTTGCTTTGTGATGAATTAAGACTAATTTTCAATTTGCTTATAATTTGTTCTTGCTTAACATCACTTGCCCTTAATCCAAAATACTTTCAAACAGTTGATGATGATAATAATGATGATGATGATCCATATCAAGGGCCTAGTCCTTGCTTTCTGCTCAAGACTTTCAATTTTCATTTCACTTTAATTTGATTTTTCATTTGATTTCATTGTGGAAACAAGAATTGTTTGCGACTAATATTCCATTAATCGTGTAGCCTTAGCTAGCAACATAAATTACACATGATGCATTTAAAAACCCCACACACTACACCGGCAAAATACACTGCAGTTGCACAGTTGCAGCATGTTGCTCCTATTGGGAATGAAACCACTGACCATTAGCAGCAAACTTTACCCTGTAAACTCTGCTTGGTTAATTTTATCCCACCTGTTTCTGTGCTGACAGGTTCCTAAGCCCGGCCCTGCACCTCCACGGTCCGATGTGGGCGCAGTAATCGGTGACACTCAGGGAGGAAGGAAACAGCAGGCCTACAGAGCGGAGATCATCGGTGGTGTGGTGGTGCACACTCCCATCCAGGTAACAAGGAGGAAGCTGTTTTTTTTTTCTGTGACTGTTAAAGGTGGCAGTGATGAAGCTAGCAAGGATTTTTGTCATGAATTTTATCTGTCACATTTCTTTTTAGCAAAGTAAAGCTTTCCCTCTGTCTCCAAAACGGCTCTGTGTGTAATCTGCTGTACTTTAAAGAAAGTGGTTGCATGATTGTTTCAATCATAGTGACGACGGTTGTGATGAAATGTTTCAGAATGAGAGTGAAGAGTCAGAAGGGAGAGAGAAGAGGGGCAGCAGGCCAGGCACGCTGAGGTGTGGTTACTGCGTCAAACAAGGAAATGTGGTGAGTACCCAGCTACTCATAACTGATTAACTCTGTTTAAATAAAAAGGCTGCATGTGAAAGCTGAAATCTGGTGTGTGTGTTTCAGAGGAAGAGCTGGAAAAGGAGGTTTTTCACGCTGGATGACACAGCAGTCAGCTACTACAAGTCTGATATGGTGAGGAGTCAAACTTTTAGTATTTCCACTCAGATGCTGATGTTTCTGGACTGAGGTCTTTGTTTGTCCATGGCCTTAATTGTCCATATATGTATCCCAGGATAAGGAGCCTCTCCGTGCCATTCCACTGAGGGACATCCAGAAGGTCCACGAGTGTCTCGTCAAGTCAGGGTGAGTCAGACGTGACTCAAGGAGTCCAATTCTCCCCCAGTTTCACTTTCTGTCTGCATCTGCTCGGCTCTCCAGAACTTATGTGAACTTATGTGAATATTCAGCTACACATTATACTACAGTTTATTTTTCAAGTACATGTTCAAAACATATGTGACATGGTTGGTATTAAGGTATTTTGGGAGGTAGATTTGTTGTTGCACAGTTGTTGTTTTTACCTCATGACGGTTTTCGGTGATCTCTGTTGAAGCATGGTTCTGTGCTTGTCTCGACAGCAGATGGACACTGACAGTTTGAAGAAGATCTCGAGAGATTTTAGATTTTTTAAGTATCTTCTCTTTTTATAGACACTCTAAAAATGTGGATCTTCTTCTACTGTTTGCACAATCACAATGAAATATTTATGCTCATTTAGTGGTTTTCATCATAGACTTAACACACCAAATTTACATTAACCTGGACCTCCTACACCTTCACTTTTTTAATAAAAAATCAAACATAAGCCTATTTCTATTTACAGTTACACAGCTTTTAATTTGTTTACTTCAGCTCTCTTTACACTTCCTTTTTTTCTTTTTTCAAGGTGTGATTCAGCCACCAATAACCCTCTATTATTTGAATAAATTGGCACATGGTTATTTTGCACACATGCAAATGAAAGGCAGCTAAACACACCTGAACACAGAGAAGGAGGCAGTCTTGACCATTTTTAACCCTTGCGAGTCACTTCCCCTATAAATCAGTATACAGATTTGATCACAGATGTTTTTGTAAAGTGAAAAAAAGATCACAGATTATTAATCTGCATGACACTTGAACTATCCACTCCTCCCTGAAGCTACTCTATTATTCAGCATGATAATATTCCTCTGTGTCCATCAGGGATCTTCTGCTGAGAGACAACCTGTTCGAGATCATTACCAGCTCCCGAACTTTCTACATTCAGGTACAATCATGTCTTCCTGTTATAACAACCAATCAGCAGCTTTGTTTCTCACAATTATTTTTAGAGACACGAGTGTAACGGTGTGAGAACATTGACTAGACGCAGGTTGTTTTGTTAGTTGGAGCAGAGGGGCTCTTTATTCCCAGGTGTATCCGTCCTGATGTTTTGACTTGTTTTTTTGTGAATGCTCTGCTGCTGATGTGTGGAACGGGAGTTTTTTTTTCAGAGCATGAAAAGTTTGTTTTTGTAAAACGGGCACAGCCATCCGTTACCATAACAACAATAACATCCTGCCCGACTCTCCCCTGAGAGAACAGCTGACTGCGACGGCAGGGGTCGGATAAGATGGGAAGTGCTGGGAGAGAGAGAGACGCAGAGAGCGAGAGGCTGCAACCCAGAGAGCTTTTATTTTTGTCTGTGCGAGAAAAAAAAAAAAAGGGAAGCATATAGTAAACTTGAAACAAGGGTTACCATGTCATAGCAGAAGTGTGGAAAGCAAAGTGAAAAATCATCATAAACTAAAAATTCATTTCATAGTCCATAAATCTCAATTTGAGAGTTTCAAAAACTCTTTCATCAATTACAACACTTCACAGCAGGATTATTCTTTTGTTGGTTTTGGTCTGTTGTGAGATTTAAGGTAAACGCTGAATATTACATCACATTAGTAGCTATTACAGGATGTGATGAACACAAAAGGTCAAACCACTAAATTAACCACATTAATTCTGCGCCTTTATCTTCTGGTTTGCTCCTCTATAGACAGACTCTCCAGAAGAGATGCACGGCTGGATCAGGGACATTGAGATGAAGATCCAGGACTTCAGAGGTCCCTCTAAGGTAACTCTAACTGTTGTCTCTCCCTTTGACACAAAATATAAACTGTACAACAACCTTTTATCTGTTTATTCTTGAAGGAGAAGGGCAAACTTTAAGATATGATCACTGATGATGTGTTTGTCTCTTTTGTTGCAGGGTTTCTCATTCAAACGTGCATCCTCTCTCTATCGAAGTCACAATGCCTCCTCAGCGTCTCGAGGTCTCAGCGACGAGCGCAGACCCCAACTGGTCAAGTCCTGCTCTGTGGCCCCGGGCTGGCAGCCCTGGATGCCAGTCCCGTCGTGTGAGCCCGCCATCATGGATACAGAAGATGACGACAGTGCCTTCAGCTCCGTGCCCACCTTGCCTTCCCTCTCCTCTTCTTCCACCTCCTCCTCCACCTCGTCCTCCTCCAACTCCCTCTCCACCCCGAACCCTTGCCCCAGCATGCCTCCAGCAGCTTCAGGCAGCGGACTGGGGATCCTCACAGCATCAGGAGACGTGGCCAGCGGGCGTCGGAGGCACCGCTCGCAGCCTCAGCCTCACAGCAGCTGCAGCTTCCCCTTCAGCCTGGATGACGACGGTATTCGCACCACAGACGTCTAATTTAATGAAGTCTGTCCAGACTCCTGTGAGGACTTTAGTGTTGGTACCTGCTTTAAATGAATGTACTGGTAATAATAGTATTCCCTGCTAATGAAGTGACACTGTGACCATCTGCCTCAATGCCATGACGTGAGATTGGGGCCCTCTGCTGGTCTTTTAGCTGTATTGCAGACGAAGGAAGCACTCAGCTTGAAGGGGACCAACGGGTGAAGTGTTTGTCGTTCACAGAACTGTGAAAAAGTGTGATGGAGTGTTTTTAGTGCAACTTTCTCTGAAAACTTGAATAATCTTGTTAATAATTGTTCTTGCAGACACTTTGGCACATGCTTTAGACCTGTTGCACTTGGCTCCCATCAGAGATTGTTACTCTGTCAAGAAAAACATGTTTTCACCCCTGCTAGTATTCATAAAGACATGTTTAAAGGCATTCTAACACCTTACTATCCACAATTTGTTATTTTCAAGCTTACGTTACTTAAATACTTTTAAACAATTTTACTTTCTTCCGAGCCCAGCAGTGTTTTTCCCCTCTTTCCTACTGAGAAGCACATTATGTGAAAAGCCTCATATCAACCTACTTTTAATGATAGTCAACAAGCATTTAATTACTAACATCTAATCAGGTGTCTGGGGGAAAGTATCCTGTAAGTCTCATAAAAAAAAGGTACATGCAAGCACATGCAAACAGACTGAGGGCTGGTCTGTCGTAGACGGCGCAGATGGAGAAGATGGAGTCAGCAGCGGCTTTTATATGTTCGCACTATAATTTTAAACAGAAGGTTTTTTAAAACTTGGCTCAAAGATCAATTGTCAGTAAACTGTGACTCCTTTGGACAGGGTACCATGAAAGTACAGCAGTGTTGAGATGGTACTTGTTAGAAGAATGTACTGCCAGCATTGAAGTACAGCTGATCAGCTGGTTGACAGCTTTGTAAATGTGATTTTCTTATTGCAGCATTATGTGGGGAAAATGTGCCACTACTTCTGGTAATTTAATTGTAATTCCGCACTTTGCTTTTCTCATTTTTACTATTGTTGTTATTTTGTCACAGCTTTCACAGCAGATATTGAGGCTTCTTCTGAGATGATGCCTTGAATATTTTGTACTGTTACACCACTAGTTTTAGCCTTTCTCAGGTTCACTTCAAAGACTTCATTGATGTGGTACCATGTTAATGTCTATATCCGTTTTCTGAAGCTGTGTGCACTCGTCTGCCTGCGCATAATGTCAATTTTTCCTTCTTGTACATTAAATGAGCTCTTTGTTTGTATTGTTTGGGTTGTTTTTGATCAGTTCTAACGTTTGACTTTTCACACTCTGCCATCTAGTGGCAGAAACAACATCTTACACCAAAGATTGCACAAACTAACTTCATAGAGTTTTATAAACGATCTTTGAGTGGCAAGTGACAGCATTAAGACTTTTAAAGGTTTATCTGCTTTCTCTCCTAAGTGCAAAGTGTCTTTACTGCCAGGCAAGCAGAACTTTAGGGCCAATGTTTTTGACCTTTAATACTGTCACTTTAAAAGTAAGCAGGCTATACAGGCGCAAATACAAGCATGCACACACATGCACATGCCAGTTTTATGCCCAGAGGCTGTGTTAAGTGAAGTGTTTCACACATCCAGTGCAAAGGTCTATTAGGTAAAACGCCTGAAACTCTGTCCTGACCTCCGTCCAACTTCCTTCTCTGCCTCCCAGCGCAGCTGTGTGGCTGCAGGACCGGCGAGACTAAAGTGTCTCCACTGAACAGTTTAAATTGTGTCGGTAGGTAAAAAGGCCCTGAGTGCTTGTGAAATGTCAGCTGTGTTGAAATGAGTTTTCAGTCTGTTAAAGACAAAGCTCCTCCAGGTACTGAGAGAAATCCAAGCAGAAACATATGGCAGGAACAATCGTTTAAGTAAAGAAAAAAAATGACAGGGATGGGACTTTGTGTATTTGTGTAAGAACAATTTCAACATACTCCAATACTCCCACCAGTATGATCGACTGGTGAGCTTCTCATCTCATCAGAAAACACTGTTTCACAGACTGGACGTGTGCGCCAGCTGAGAAACTATAGAGAGTTAAAGGTCTTAAAATACAGTGACACACTACAGGCCTTGGAGGCTTCATTTCTGCACAAACATAATGTAAAGGTCATGAAGCACTTCAGTTTGACGCCTGTGAGTGACAGGAAGCTCAGAGGGCAGGCAGACACACTGTTCCTCTAAATGTTAATGTTCCCACATGGATGCCTCTGCACCAGACTGCTCTCTCCCTTTATCTGTGCCTCCTCCTCACACTGCTGATTTTAAATGTTGCTCCAGAATAAATTCAGACCAGCTGGATGTTTTGCTTTGTTGCTGTAAAGTGGCTTGAGCTCGAGCAACAAAGCAAAAGATGAAGACAACTATATGGTCTGTTCGTTGTTGTTCGTTTCCGACATTGTCTCCTTCGCTGCTTTTTCCGATTGTTATTCCCGTTTGCAAAAGAAATCCACTAGAGGGAGCTGCAACACATCGCACTTCATTCACCACCGTGTCCTTTGTGTCAAGGCGATGCATGAGGAGCTCGCACGCCACAGAAGATGCCATGAGCTCCCAAACACTCACTTTAAAACCTAATTAAACTATTGATGACATTTATAATCAATCACTTAATAAATCCATGACACAATATGATTGAGGGTTGAATGGCTGCTGCAAAAGAGTGACAAAATACAACAATTTTTCTGTGTTTATATTTGACGCGCCTGCAATTTTGCGCATCTACGCCTCCTGCGGTTATGTGACCTTCAAAATAAAAGTCCCATGAAAAAGCTAAATTTGTCTTCTGAGAAAAAAAAAAGCAAAATCAATTAACATCGACAGACTTTATTATTACAAAATAAACACTGCTGACTTTATCAAGACAAAAATAATGGTATTTACACAAAGGAAGCTGCAAACAAGAAGTTTAGTCAAGTTATATTTACAAAAGTTTCCTCATCAGCCATAATTTAAGTACTGATTCAGTTGCTTATAAAACTAACATTCAGTAATTAATTGTGTTGTAAAATCATAACAAATATGCTGTAAAATGGACCGATGAGTGTGAAGGGATTTTCCTTCACACTGAGTATAATAGATAATACAGCTAGTGGCAATTTGTGAAGCATTAAGAATATAGGAGAGGAAATGTAATTTTAAGTTTCATCTCAAGTGGCTTTTTCCATTTAAAAAACCCTATGATGGGAGTTAAAAAAGTAATATATTAAATTGATAAACTTTATTTATTGAGATTTGTTGATAATTAAGTTTAAAAAATATTTGTGTGAGTTTTTCAAAGTGTTTTGGAGAGTTCACCCATTCATTCAGCTGGTACTATTAAGTTACGTTGATCAGTGTTTTGAATGGTCGGAAGAACCTTATTTTACTACAGTATGAAATAAAAAGCCCCAACACCTGAGATCTTAAACTTTAACTGCTGCATTTAGGCTTAAGCCCCTTATTACAACAGATTTTTATTGTATGTGAAGTTGTTAGAGGTCTCTCACCGCTGAGCTGATGTGTGACATGTAAACCTCCTCACTTACTAAAGCAGCAACTAAACTAAAAGCAACTAAAGCATTTAACTAAGCCTGTGCAGAAAGCAGAGTCTCCTTAACATGTGTAATATGAAGTCATATTAATGTGAAACAGGTTTTCCTTCATCTGGCTTCGGAGGCCCCCATCTGGACCCCTGCCAAACCCCCACCCTCCACTTTTCCCACATCAGACCACCTTACAAACTGGAGGCTGTGGACAGGGTGGTGGTGGTGGTGGTGGTGGGAGGGGAGGAGGGGTTGGAATGTATTTTGCCCTGTGTGATGTGATTGTTTGCAGAGAAATGGGTTGACCTTGCCCTCTTATGCCACACACACACGCACACACTCGCTCTGGCCGGGCTGGAGGTGTGTGAGACGGACCTGCTGAGTGCAGGAGGTCTGGGACCCCGTCACCACTTCCTGCAGACAGAGAACAGAGGATCCAGTCAGCTGAAGGCAGGATGGGACAATAATGAGCCGTCCAGCCACCACTACCACCTCATTTCAGGTATTATTGAAACCTTCGCCTCTCACTTTTCCTCTTGTACATACATTAGAAAATATGAAGAGTCATAGACCAAAAAGCAACAAACAGCTTGAAAATTACATAAATTACTCATTATTTCAAAATTTAAATGACAAAAAACATGTATTAAATAATAAACCTGAGTAAACTAACAGCAATGAACGATTAGTGTAGTTTAGTTATATTGTTGCTACTGTAATTGTAGATTTTTCAAAAACTAAATATTTCAATTTAACAATGTAATTTTTATATAGGCCTAATTAATGGACAAGACAATAAAGGTAGGAAATAAAACTTTTAGCTCAGGTTTCCTAAATGATTTTAAAGTTTTATAAAGAATTATTTAAACATCACTTCATAAGGTTCAGTATGATTTATTAACACTGGGGTTGGTTTACATATTTCAGGGATTTATATCCAAACGATAAGGATTTTTTAAAAATTAATTAGCTTAATTGCCTCAGTCTACTTTGTAATAATCGGATAATTTGTTTAAACACATTTTTCAAAGTTAAAACTTTGATTCGTACAGTTTTATTGTGACCGACGATTTTGTGTTTTTGATTCCCAAAATTAAAAAGAGCGTTTATAAACAACGAAAGGGTCAGTTCAGCTGTGTGGCTTTAAATCGGAGCTAATGAGACAGATTAAAGGCATCTTTAAAGACGTTTTTTTCCCCCGATGTTATAGCTAATTTAAACCAAAGAGCAGGGAAGTTTTACGACAGTTTTACGAAACGGAATTGTTGATTTTGATGTTTTCTATTTTTCTCAAGAACACAAAATGATTTAGTCTTTCAAACTAAATTAAGTAATCTAAAAAAAAGTGAGTATTACCGAGTTACCATTTCTGACTGGAAACTCGTGACTTATTTGTTCCCCATCTGGAGAAACAGCGTGTTTGCTTTCAGGATGTTTACCATAAAAGATTTTTTTTTTTTTTTTTTTTTTTTTTTTACAAACGCTGCAAATTTATATTTCGTTTCACCTATATGTTTCTGAAGAGTATATGGTAACAACGTGGCAGAATACTGGTAAGTGAACATCTGTTTGTGGCCTGACCGGGAGGGATTAAAGACGCGGAGGTTAAAGGCCTCGTTATTACCATTAAGACTATTTGGGACGTAACTGCAGACTCAAGAGAAGTTCATTCTGAGAAATATATGACAATTAATTACATTGCATTATGATGTAATATTGTCTTTCTTCACATAAAAAAATCTATAGGTTATGTAATTTGATTTGGCACGTCTGTTTATTTTTTGCTCTGTTGGAAAGTCAATAATTCATCGGTTGGTTATGAAAGTTAATCTTCAACAATCGTAAACAAATAGAATGAACCCAATAAACTCAGTCTGATAAAGAGTGTCAGCAACACGCTAATATGTCCATACGCTCTGATCAACTTTCAAAAAATTAGCTACTTTATTTCTGCTAGACTAAATGACATTTAGAATCAGCTTCCCATAAAATGTATTGTTTTGGATATTGAAAAGTAGACACGTAAAAAGTCGTTCCAGATACGATTTGTTGTCAGTTATAGTTTGTTGCCTGATATAAGCTACCCATTATTATAAACTTTAAATCATCAGTGGATTATATAATTTGTTTGAAATCGTACTTTCTCCACAAGAACATTGTTGAGTTACATCAGCTTAAAAACTGCACAAACTACATAAAGCGTTTTTCGGATGTCTTTGAATTAATTATTAGGCTTATTGGTAAGATATCATAACAGATCGGAAACTTCATTTACACACACACTCTCACTCTCACTTACACACGCACGCACGCGCACACCCACCCACAAGTACACACACACTCACACACACACAAAACAGAAAAAATGACAAGAGGACACAGAGTCAATAGTCTCCCAGTGGCAGCGCGCTCTCACTGCAGCATCCGTTTGTCGCGCGCAGGAGAGGCTGTGCACCGAGCTGCTAACCGGAGGTCTGTCACCGGGAATTTGATAATTATATACGGTAAGAGCTGCAGTTATAGATGCATCTTGTTGCAAAAGATATGCACATGCTATTGCGTAAAAACGGGCACATTTACGCACGACTATAACATTTGATTTCTTTGCGATACTAGCATACTAAATCTATGTTGTGGTTTGGTTTTAATGTACAAATAGAGGCTCAAGTATTTTACGCAGAAGGCAAACTATGTACCTGCTATAAATCTCGACACATGCCGTTAAATAGAGACATGGTCAACACCTCAAACCTTTCGTGTAAATTAAATAAAAATTCAGCAGAAAATCTGTCCGCAGACACTCTGAATGAGCAGACTGTGGTCAGTGTGAATGGAGTAAAGTGGAAACGCGACAGCGTATTTGAAATCGGTGGAAATGTGTAAGGGAGCGTGTTGACCCAGCGGTGACCCCTTCAACTTTCAACTCTGGATGCCTCCAGTTATCAGGATCTAATCCAGTCAAAGTGATGCGCGCTGCTGCTGCTACTGCTGCTGCTGCTATGGGCCTCCTGCGCCCGAATCTATAATCTACTAGAGATTGTGTGTGTGTGTGTGTGTGTGTGTGTGTGTGTGTGTGTTTGCGCGTGTTTATGTTTGAGCTTAGGCCTGCGGGATTTTCTCATTTTTGAAAAGTGTAAACCAAATCCACATCACATTTGGTCACGTTGATTGGAAATATGGTAATAAGAGGTTAACAAGTTCGTGTTTTACTTACCAATAAAGGACAACGACATAAATTAGTAGCCTCAGGCCTATTGTTTTTTTGTGTTTTTCTACTCTGGTCCACAAGGTAAAAAATTCTATCAGTCATTTCTTGACACCTGCTTTTAGTAAATAAGAATAGAGATGAATTACCAAAAAAAAAAAAAAAAAAATGGGTACAGTGCTTATTCTCCTTTTCGTTTCCATCTTAAGGTGACATTTAGTCGCCTTCCTCTCACAGTAGTGTTTAAGAAGTTGAGTTAATACAACAGTATAGCGTAGCATTTCTGCTTTCTTTCTTTAAACAAAAATAGCGCCTCTCTTATCAATCAGGAGAGTTGGACGGATAATCCAGATTTTTTTGGTAGAAAAACGATCCAACAGGCAGTTTTGGGTGTATATGATGTAAAACGGAGGCTTTATTTAGAGGTATTAATCACAGTGACAAAATGAGAGTGAAAATTTAACAAAAAATGCTTTAAAAAAGTAAATCATCCTTGACCACTGCGCGTGCGTGCATATAGGTTTGTGCACGTGTCTAAGTGCACGTCTACGTTTGTGCGTGTGTGTTTGTGTGTGTGTGATTGGCCAGTGTCACAGTCGTGATTTGGGCTGCGGATACCGATGCACCGTGCTGACCTATGGGAGCGCGGAAAAGGCAGAAAGGGGAGGGCCGTGCGTCCGAGGCGGACTCCATTTGTTATGAAGGAACTGATGAGCGCGATTCAGATCAGGGCTTCCTCTGATACAGTGAGGGCAATAAAGAGACAGGCGATTTAAATGAGGAGTGAATTACATCCGCTTTGAACAAATCTCAACCTCAACTGCAGCCGGCGGCTACGGGAGGCAGCGGAGCGGACGAGCCGCGGTCTGCGCGCAGGGAGACTGACCACGGAGCGAGAAACAAATGATGATATTTCAGAGCCACAAAGGGAACATGGTGGAATATTGAGATCCTACACTTCCACATCTGCACAGTTGGATTTTCAAAGAAGAAGTTATTGGAATTTCAAATCAAGTTATAAAAATAGGCGAGCAGGTTGCAGACCGCGCAGGAGCAGGATGAGCGTGTTTTCTGCAGGGAGAGCAGAGCAGTGTGTTTGAGGTAAAGGCCCTCAGAAAGACCGTGTAAAATACTGACACACTCACACACGCGCAAGCCAGACACAAGCTGGGGTTGATGTCTGTGATATGCACTTTAGGTGCTTCTATTTTTAACAGCATGTAGGCTGCAGTTAAACACACAGTTCAGCTGTTAACTCTATTGAACTGCAAACGAGTTATCGTCACGCGCAAAGGTGGAAATATTGATGTATTGATGCTTTTTTATGTAGTCATAATACAGTCTGAAACTCAGATTGGTATTATCATATACACGTTTAGGCCAAAAGCAAGTAATCTATATCCTTATGCAAAAACAACGTCATAGTTCAAGTTCATGCACATTTAATCTGCCTGAAGTGAACGTATGTAATTAGGTTATTGGATCAGTTACAGTTTAAGTCATTGTGATGTAATGAAGTTATCCTTGTGCTTTTCTGTGAGGAGAAAACTGTAATCTGTGGTTTTTCAACCACAATATCAAAGAACCAATAAATCAGTGTATCCTCTGCACACAGACATTTCCTCACCAAATATACACTGTGCTGCAGTTTATGGACTAAATGGCTTTTAGTTTGGACATCACTGTTTGGTCCTATCGATTGCATAAATATTAGAGATTTATTATCATAATTCTTTAGACTGAGGTGGTCTTACTTTTCCCAAACAGACGTGCTTTAATTTACAGCAATAGTAAGCAATAATTGTAATGAAAATGAATTAAAATAATCAGCTCGCGTGTATTATTTTGAAATTGTAATCGCATATACTCATCTGTGTGTGTGTGTGTGTGTGTGTGTGTGTGTGTGTGTGTGTGTGTGTGTGTGTTTGAGATAGTGGGACATGGCAAACGGAGGGGATCAGTTCGGCCTCGCAGAGCGTCCGGACTCGGACTGCATGGATTCCCCAAAAGACACCAAACAGGAAAATCACAGCTACACTTTAAACTCACCAGCTTCACCGCAGACAGCGTCCAGCCAGCAGGCATCGGCCTGTACAGCGGATCATAATGTAAATATTGATTATTAGTGATCTATTTGAACAAACAGCATCCACTAGTTTTTGCGGTTTTGCTTTAAAAAAAAATACAAACAATATTTTTATACAAAAATACTCACATCATATTTTAGTCATTATTATTTAATTTACCACTAAACCACTAAATAATTATTTCAAGTTTACACAAATCATAATTGCTGTGTTTATATAACTTCAAATCTGCAAAGTAAAGTATTGAAAGTTCATGTGGGGCCTTGTGTCCTGCCTCAGACTTCTCCTTCAGTTGTGTTGAGCACGGTTCATATTTTGCTGCAGGGGATGGAGGGAATCAAAGTTTTCCTCCATGACAGGGAACTCTGGACAAAGTTTGATGAAGTGGGAACTGAAATGATCATCACCAAGGCTGGAAGGTAGGAGGAAGAAATGATGGCTGTCTGTTGACTATAGATTTTTTAACTTTTGGTAATTTATCATGGAGCTATGTCTTTACTCAAACGCTGTAAAGGGGGCCAAATGAACGGGATGGATTTTAATGTATGGAAGACCTGGTGCAACAATACTTGTGGTACAAACTGTACAATGTGCATATGTCCAGGCCCCAAAGGGATGTTTTGTATCAGAGGATTGTCTCTCCATTTTATTGTGTAACTACAAGTATTTTATTATTTAAATCTGCCTGTTTAATAAAAAAAAGGAACATTTATATTTTGCCTGGCTGTGTTTCTTGTAGGAGGATGTTCCCCAGTTACAAGGTGAAGGTCACAGGACTCAACCCAAAAACCAAATACATACTCCTGATGGACATTGTGCCCGGGGATGACCATCGCTACAAATTCGCAGACAACAAATGGTTCGTATATCGCAACATTTCTACACAAACTTAGATTAAACTTATATTATCAAAGTGGTGCAGGTTTTAATGCCTATGGGCTAAATTGTGCACGGGTCAGCATTACTATCAGCCACGATAAAACTTATTTTTAATCAATAAATGTTGAAACAACAATAGTCTGAAACGATTACACAACTATTACTACTCAATGAAAATTTAAATATCAAAAGCCTATATTTTTCACGTTCTTACATTTATAGCCTTGGATATTCGTCGTATTCCTGTTTTCATTTTATGTGGGCCAACATGAATTTTCCATTAGAAATCTTCGCCCTAACCCTCCGAAAATAGACATCTCGGGAAGCCCTGTTGTTGTGGGTTTATTCTCCGCTCCATCCCCGCGTCCGCACTCTGTAAAGGTCGGGTCCTTCTTGCAGACCGGGATGGCCTAGTTCCCCGTGTTTCCCCCCGTGACTGCCCGCCGGTTAAATCAGAGTAAGAAGGGTTCACCGGGCGGACAGACGGCACAGACCGGGATTAAATCCCCCCATTCAACTGCGTTTTTGCTGCAGGGGAAAATCCGAACAGGCCACTGACTCTGCAGCGAGCTCCATCAATGCTGTGCCTCTTCAGAGCATCACACACTATTACAATGTAACGGGACGGAAACAGGGGTCTGTGACACAGCTCAGAGTCTCAGCTCAGAGCGTAATGGAGGCGCTTGGGGTTTATGGAGATAAGTCGGTGGGGCTTTTTAAAAAGATTGGTTGTGGGTAAATAATCCCCTCAACTCTAACAGGCTGCAATTTGGTTTATTTTTCTCTTTTTAAAAATTTTATTGGTTCTATTTTTCTATTTTTGCCAGGTCATTTGACCTTTACGCATTGCAGACTCAAAACGAAGGCCAAACATTCAGCGTAATGTTCTTCTGTTAGACTTCAAAAAGTCTTTGGTTTTTCTGGTTATTAGATTACAGCTTCCACTAATTATTTTTGGCCCTAATTAGTTTTATTAGTGACTTGTAAAACGTCTGATGTAAAGCACAAAGAGAGGCTTACTCAGGCTAAACGTTAAACACTCAGGATTAAAAATTAATGCGCTGAATAAAAACACACTCAAACAGGTTGCTCCTATCGTTTGCTCCTCTGCTACTGTTAAAAAATGTTCTATAGTTCAAAGATTAAATAAAATCCCACATTTGTTGGACGTTTGTAGTTCTCGTTGTTTTACTTTTGTTGTGATTTGAGTTTTTTTAAGCATGGAGGTTAACGGCCTCTGGTTCGGCGCCTCGCAACAACATCTCCAGCCCGGAAACACGGATGTGCCGAGAGTCACGACCGAGAGTCAACAAAACTCATGGGCCACACAAACCTCAAAGACTAGATTAAAATACGCCACCTTTTAACATAATGCCGTAACACTAAATTGACATTTCTCTGGTATAATATTATGAGACCACGGTCATTTTGGTGAGGGCAGTAAGATAACCTGAGTCGTTAAAGTTAAAATACAGATATTTCTATAGGCCTTAACTCCAGCAAAAAGGCGAAGATTGTGTCAGTCTAATTAAAGCGCCATAGAGCCTCTTCTGCAGCCGGCGGCAGCGCAGCGAGGCCTCCAGCGCCACAGGGCGCCAGACAAAGCGGTGCACGGCCGGTCAGACAAACCACTGTGACCCACTGAGTGTCAATGTCTGGCTGCTTTTTTTCTGATCTGCTGCATGTTCTTGGCCGTATAGGTCGATAACGGGAAAGGCAGAGCCCGCGATGCCCGGGAGGCTCTACGTCCACCCGGACTCTCCCGCCACCGGAGCGCACTGGAGCCGCCAGCTCGTCTCTTTTCAGAAGCTCAAACTGACCAACAACCACTTAGACCCCTTTGGACATGTGAGTCTGTCTAGTATTTTGTTCATGTTATGAATCATTTAAATGTTTCTGTACAGAAGAAGAAATTTGGTCTTGATCTATGTTTGCTTAACTTAGGAAAGAATGTTTTGCAATTAAAATAGGCTGTTTGCGAAGCTTTATTTGAAGGCTATATGATAATAGCCCAATTTAAAAGACAAAACACCCATGATGAGGGCACAAATCAAACATCTCTATAGTCTGTCCATACATTAAATTGCCATAATATGCAATTAGATAACTAACCTTGCCTGATACTTTCAGCTTAAGAAAAACGATTAGATAAACTACAGTCACAGGTCCAGTTTTGCAGGCAGGCACAACCCAGAGCTCATTCACTCCTGCGCTTAGCTGGCAGCACATGTGGCTCATTCTGCTGATTATAACTCAGCAGACTTCACAACACGGCGCAAATCACCACGAGGGCAGCGCGGCTGTACTTCAGCCTAAACACAGCACAGACTCATTCCTGCCGCGTCTTTCACTGTTACTTCAGTCCATGCACACTGTAGGCCTCTTCACGAGGGCTCAGTGAGCTGTGCGGCGCGAGAGCAGGTGAGGTAAGCACGTTTTATTTTCCGCGCGCGTCTCGGAGACACTGCACGCATGGGCACGCGCGGGAACAAACAGAAACACACCTAATCTTTTCAGGCTTGTTAAATTAGACGTAATGATTTCAATGACTCTAAAGTCCATTAGCTAAAACATGTCACCGGTGGACACGTCACCGCGATTAAACTGAGCCCTCAGGATAAACAAACGTGCTCGCGCCCCCGAACGCGCGCACAGAGGAAAATGATCCAATTAAAACCACTGGTGGGAGTTAGTTGTGTTGTTGAAAGTAGTTTAGATTCGCTGCGTGCAAAGAGTTATTATAGTTTTACATGAATTGTGTCTTTACGCCGAATTTAGTTAACTAAAGACATTTTAATCAATGTCAATTCTTTAAGTAGCTTAGTTACCAAATAGGTTTCACCTTTTTACATGTCTAAAATTAAAACAACATTACTTTTCATAAAACATTTAAGTAAAGTATTCTACCCGTGATTACATCAAATAAAATTTTTGAATTTACATTTGATTATATGTGATCCTTGGGAGTCTAAGGTCTTATAGGCCCACAGGCATTAATGAAATAGAACATAGTATGCTTTTCTATTCACTTTATTTTTAGTTGGCAACTATCTTAGGTTCCCTGCATTAGTTTTTGGTAACACTATAAAATCAAGATCTTTTGGAAAAAATTCAAATCTGAGCGTCTGCAAAACAGCTGCACACAACTGCATCAGGCCAAAAATATTTCCTATATTAATGCAGGATATATGACATCATTTTTTAAATAAAAACCTGGCTACAGCCCTGGAAAACAAAATACTGATTTGTTTTTCCTCATCAGTTTGATCCTCCTAATATGTAAATCATGAAACTCTGTCTTAAAGATTTATGTCATCCAAGAAATGTAAGTACTTTGACATAAATGGGGTTTACCCTCCACCTGGCCTCCAGTCTAGTCCAAGTCCCAGCATCTGCCGGTGGGTTTCATGAAAACATGACAGGTCCGTCAATCTCACCTTCTCAATCTCTCCTCCCTGCAGATAATACTCAATTCCATGCACAAATACCAGCCTCGTCTCCACATTGTCAAGGCAGACGAGAATAACGGCTTCGGCTCAAAAAACACAGCTTTCTGCACTCACGTCTTCTCTGAGACTGCCTTCATCGCTGTGACATCCTACCAGAACCACAAGGTATGTGTTACACAGCACAGAGTTCACAAAAACTCAGTTAAAAATCCACTTCATATGTTTTAGAAAGATGGAGTCTCTTATGAATAAAACTAATAAGTACTTTGTGGTTTTCAAAAAATAATACAACACAAAAGTAATAAAAACAATCAGATCCACTGTTTGCATATGAAGTTCACTGTAGCATAAACATTTTAATGCTTATGGAAATTGATATAAAAATCAAATTTGTAGAACCAGATCTGTTTTACAATCAAAATTGGTGAGAATTAAGATAAGCTAAGATTTACCTTCAGTCACTGTTCACATTCAAACTTTGTCTCTCACATATGTTTACACACACTCTCACATGCACACGGGAAAACAGTTTTGTACTTGTTTGTATTACTGTCTATCATATGTGCCCAGAGAGTCTTTTTTTTATTTATGTATCCCCTTTGTATTTGTAAACATGTCCAGAAATAAATTATTCATGTGTGTGTTTGTGTTTGTGTGTGTGTGTGTGTGTGTGTGTGTGAGAGAGAGACAGAGAGAGAGTGTGTGTGAGTGCAAGTTTGTAATGACCCGTTTCTTTCCCTTGATCTTGACTGATTCAGTTTCCTCAGCGTCTCGTAGAAAGACAGATTGCTGAAGCTGCTAAGCCACCCTGCTGGCCAAGTTTGCACAAGATGGCTTCAAATTAATTATATTTCATAACAAAACATTAACACTAATTTTAACTCTTGTTTTTCCCTGTATTTTATATACAGCATATTTTATTTGCAAAATTGCTCACTTGACAAAATAGTAGATTAAATTATGCACATTTATCTACAACTTAAATATGTGTTTTATAATTATTGTATGATAAAAAGTGCTAAAAACACATCAAGACTCAGATAATAAATCTATTTTAAGTGTTTGATCTTTAAAGATGCACTAATTTATTAACTAATTTATTAAGGAGTGGGTGCAGCTTTGATTTATTAACAGAAGAAGATACAGTCAGATAGTTTTGTTTAAGTTAAAACTTAAATAAATTCAAATTTAAATGTAATTATAATAATAATCAACCAGAGGTAAATTTATTTTATCTCCTGTCTTAATTTATATAAATACAAGTATTATTTTTTATTATAATAATAATTATTATTATTATTATTACTAGTATTAGTATTATAAGTGGTAGTTGTATGTTAGTATTGGTGAGAGTCAAACGGAAAAAGTGACCACTGAATTATGTTTTTGTTGAACTTTTCTTAACAATTACATTTATGTTATAAAATTTTGCTATCATTTTTTGAAAAAAAATTAACAATGTACATCCCCATCATAGATGCAGTAACAAGCACTATTCTGTAACACACTTCTATGATAATTCTAACAATCGTTTATAAAAATGAAAACTGTTGAGCCAGTAGTTTGGAGGAGGCGATCAGTATTAATTGCACTTCAAAGTTTGTTTGGAGCTGAGCTCATGTCAGAGCTCCGGTCCATTGGCCAGCTGTGTGATGGACACCGAGAGCGGAGGTTTCCCTCTATGACATCACTGAGAAAAGTTTGAAGACTTAACATCAAAGCTCTGAGCTTCGGACCTCTAAAAGCTTTGGCCTGAAACCCTTAAACCTGGCGACCGTTTGGGTAAACAGTTTATTCTGTGTCAGCTGGCGAGGACACTGTCCGCTCCGTTAGAAATGTCAGCCGCTGAGGAATGTTGGCCGTGCAGAGCTGCAGCAGGGCTGCTCTTAACATCCACAGGGCCTCTGATGAATAGTAAACTATTGACTTTCAGTCAGTGAAAAGTTAAAAAACCAAATGTTCTTATGTGTCTGGACTTGCACGAAACTGTGTGTTTCTTTGGGCCTGTTCCTGTGCTGTGGGCTAAAGATTTTCTTTGTTTTGTGCTCAGATTACACAGTTGAAGATAGAGAACAATCCTTTTGCCAAGGGCTTCAGAGGCAGCGACGACAATGAGCTGCACCGCATGGCCAAGCTACAAGGGTGAGCACAGCTTGCTTTTTTTGCGTGTGTTTGTGTGTTTCCAGTATCTGCGTGCTTGTGACATTCACTAGAAACAAAATCTATTCTTCTCTCTGAGGGTTGTTGTGATGGATCACATATGGTCTAAGATGTGTGCGTGTGTGTGTGTGTGTGAGTGGAGCCAAGCGATTTAAAGGGATGTGAGCCATTGTCACCTGAAGGTTGATCTTAGCCTGAAACATCGTCCAGAATGTGCAGCACAAACCCGACACACTGAGCATTGATAGATAGATGATATCACATTGCTGCTGGTCTATTAGACTGTCACTGCAGATCAGCTGATGGCCCTACATGGTGTCTGTTTGCGTGCTGAACTAATCTTCATTCAAGCACTGTTGTGGCAGGCAGTTTAGAGATTTTAATAAGCCAATGGAAGAGGCTGTTATAGTGGGGAGGGGGAGGAAAGAGATGGGAGGGGGGAAGCAGAGAGGGTTGTATTAAATGCAGCACCCCTGTGTTATTGTGCTGCTGTGGTTGGTGGACAGCAGAGGAGAGGAGAGAGGAGAGTCTATCTGAAGTGACACACGGAGGAAGGTTTATTTTTAGAGCGGCGAATTATCTCACAGCAGTGCCGAATGTGTGTGTGCGTGCATGAGCGTGCACCAGTGTGTGTCACTATCTCAGCGAGAGTCAGGGAGACGTGGCCCGCTGTCCCCTACATACCACAGAGTTCACCAAGAGGGCAGTGTGTACAGAGAGAGATCAGAGCTGAAAGGATTGAGAACAGCTAAGTAGACTTGAAAGAAAAAGGAAAAGAAATGGGAAAAAAATAAAACCAGGCAGGATTTCATCTAACAGAAATACCTGCACATAGTCAGCAGAGGCAATTTTGTGCAACATACCTGAGGCCATCAGACATGAGATGCAAATTGTTGCTTCTACTGTGATTCTTGTGATTCCACCCTTTTTTTTCCTGTTCCAGTAAGGACTTCCCTGTGGTCCCTCGCAGTACTGTCCGTCAGAGAGCCTGCCCTGCTGGGAGTCCATTCAGTGGGGAGGGTCGGGGTCTGAGAGGCTCCCCCGAAGCTGTCGGCTCCCCTTACAGCTGTGAGAGCGGCTTGAACAGCGGTAGCCCGCAGGAGCTGCTGAGCGCTGCCCCCCCACACTACATCCTGCCTCATCCTCACCTGCAGCACGGCCAGCAGTCGCAGGTGTACCACTGCACCAAGAGGAAAGGTAGGAGGAAGCTGTGTGTCTCCTCCATCAGCACACTGTGAACAAGAAAAATACTGCCTCAAGCCAAAAAAACAAAAAGGAATAACATAAGTGAACCGAAGTGATAAATTCATGAGATGTGCACAGGATAATAATGATCATGTGACCAATTTCTGTAAATTGTAACTAAGAAAATTACCTCTTTTTCACTGCCAAGGACCATAACCTTCATTCAGGTTGTTTTCTTCATCCTACTGAAATGAAAGGCAGCCAATGGTTGCTTGGGAAGTAGGAAACCAACTTGAAAACCAGATTTACATTAATTTGTGCTGTGACTGAAATTCAGTGTGTGTTAGCAAACTGTGTGTAAAAAGCTTCAGATTTACTAAGGCAGTAGCTTAATGAATGAATCCATTATTTATTTTTCACGTCTGATCATTTACTCATGCTTGCATGGGTTTATGCAGACATAATAATCAACAGCTAAAAGAAAATCACAAACAGTTACATTGCAACTACTTATGTGCTTTGCTAGTTCAATGAGGCTAAAAGTACCACATAACTAGTTGCAAAAGCATTTTCTAAGACTGCAACTAAACTCAAGAGGAGCACAGGGCTCAGGAGGTAAAGCAGGTCAACCACTCATCAGAAAGTCCGCCTGATTGATCCAAGACTCCTCTAGTCTGCAAAACACCGAGCCCCAGATTGCTCCAATATTGCTTCATTCTCTCTGATATATTTCTAATTTTGACGGTGTCAGCGCATAACCATGTAATGTCATGTAGTGCAGGGACCTGCAAGAATCATGATGTAATTAAACATGAGGATGGGAGCTCCAAATATGCATTTTTTAAATTCCCCAGTCATGTTAAAGAGTCTGAGAGAAGAGCACCATGGACAAAGTTTCATTCTAGAAAAGATCCAGTCACGCAGGAGCTATGGGTACCAAAACATGGAGTAAAATCAAAAATTTATGTTGAAATGTTCACTAGCTAGAGGATACTTATGTGAGACGAAGTATTCCCCAAAAAAGTAGCATATTCAAGTTTAAATATGAATTAACACATTAGACTGGAGGAGCTCATCAGAGAAGTTGATGTTTTGTTCATTAATACTAACCTTCCTACTTTAGCTAAATCCTAATCTACATCACAGGGTGGCTCAAAAACACACATTCATTTCAATTAATACACCTCCACATTTACACTGTCCCAGATCGAGATTAATGACCTGACACTGTGGGTGTAAATTAATCATATTTAGTTTGGAGTGCCTTTACCAAAAGTATTTAGCAACCACCAAGGTCTCATTTACAGAGGCACTGTGAAAAGCCATGCCGAAACCTTAAAAACACCAACAACAACCCAGTTGATACTGATAAAATCTTACTAGCATGTCTTTTGAACACTTGAAGCTTTCAGATAATGCACCTTAAATTTACATCAAGGTTATTAGATGTCAAAAAAGTTGTAAGTACCTCCAACAATATGGAGGATTATATTTTTTGCAGAATTGGGGGTGTGAGTGACTTATGTAAAGGTGAAAGAATGTTATTTTGAGTAATATAAGCTTTTCTTCCCGACACAACCATTTCCATTAAACAAGGGAAGCCAAACATTAAACATATTGAGTCATGTAAGTAAGTTAATGAGCTAAAAATTGTGGTCCTGATCTAATCCCAAACAAAGTGCACATTAACTCTGAGCATCACGTTTGTACTTGATGTTATTGTCAGCCTTAATCTAAAAGCAGCCAAAATGATTCAGCTTTTCTTCATGTGTACATTTTGTTCTTGTCTCAGCTTTTCCAAGCTGGAAGTTCTGAGCTGGAACGTTCCCAGTCCTCACTTGTCTTCAAACCCAACGTTGTCTCTCTCTCTCTCTGCAGTGGAGGAAAACTGTTCTTCAGGAAACCGCCAGCATCCGTACAAGAAACCCTTCACTGGTAGCTCACCAAGTGAGGGGGAGTCTTACTATCACCCTTCCTCCTACCCTCCTCCTCCACCCAGTCTGTCCAACAACCCTGCCCTGGGTCTCACTGACTCCCCCTACAGCTCAGACATGGGACAGCGTCAGGCGTGCATGTTTGCCGGCTCAGAGCCCAGAATGGATGAACTCAACTGTACATCCTGGTCATACACCTGCCCGCTCCCCTCTGCCATGACCCCCATGGAACCCTACCCACCTTACACCCCTCATCCACCCTACAGCTCCAGCCCGCAGGGCTCACGACTCAGTGCCATAGCCCACCAGAGCTCTCCACCACTGGGGGAGCACATCGCCCACGACCCCTATCAGAGCCAGAGCTCCGGACCTCCATCACAGAGCTCCCAAAACATTCACAGCAGGCAACTCAGCCCTCCTCTCAGAGAGTATCCTCGCTACACACCCAACCTGTCTCCTCCTCTCTACCACACACTAGAGACACACACACATATCAGGTGTGGAGTCCCAGAATGGAGTGCAGCCTCCTAACTGAACCAGAGGACATGACTGAAAGACCGATTAGTGGACAGAGATTCCTCATCTCAAAACCATCGACCCTTCTTTCTGCTGTTCTGAAAGATGCTGCACCGTGTATGGACTAAATGTGATATTACCTTTGTAAAAATAATTGTGAAAAGTGTGATTTTTGTGCTGTGTGAAGAGGTGTTAGCCATGTTTCCCTGTTTGTCCAGTGGAGCAGTGGATTGTCAGAGACTGGACTTGGACAACCATGAAGCTTCAGACGTTACAACCAGTCTGAGCTGCGTCAATCAAAGCCGTTTGGTATCGTCCTTTAGTAACCCAAAGACTGATGTCATCCAAATGTTTGCACTGTGAGCCCAGTGAAGGCCAGACTGTGAACAGCACTGCTTTCCTCTCAATGACTCCTACTCTCTCCGTTGTGAAGGATGTAAATTGTGACCCACTGTCAGACAGGCAGTAACATTTACTGACTAAAATAATCTCAGCTCTCACAGCAGAGCCTGAGGGAGACATTTTTTTTTATCGTTAGTGAAGCAAAGCACAGCTCTATGCTCAGTCTCAGTGAGGGAGAAAAGGCATGAGTTGTCTGTGTGTGCGTGTTTGTACGTAAAGCCTATGTCAGCTCAGCTCAAGGATGCTATGAGTTAATTTCCAATGAGACAGGCGGTAGTGGCTGCAGGCGCTGCAACATAGAGATAAACAGTTTGTTTAGACCACGCTACAGGCTGAAGGACCTGTAAACACTGTTTCCACTGCATTCTGGGTAAATGCACTACTCAGCGTCATGCAGCTGTCACCACTGTCCTCTTAGTCACCCCCAGCTGACCAATCGGCTTTGTCCGTTCAGTGAGAGCCAGCCAATAAGCATGCGCCTCTCTTTTATCCTGAGCTGACCAGTCAGAGCTGGAGTGCAATGTGTTTTTGTGTGTGTGTGTGTGTGTGTGTGTGTGTGTGTGTGTGTGTGTGTGCGTGTATGAGAGAGAGTTTGTGTTGTCCCATTTTTATTTGTTTTCTGAATTATTCATGAGTTCACTGTTGATCCCTGACATGCGAGGATTGCTCAGCAAACAGAAAAAAAATCACAGTGTTGTAAATGTGATGATGTTGATGCACCAACTTGTTAAAATATTCTTTTTTTCTCTCTTTATTTCTAATCTAAATGCTCCTTTTCACATCCATAAAACATTTCTGCATTAATCGCTTTGACAAGATTGGGTTAAGAACATTTTTCTCAGATTTGGGGAGCATTATTCTCCTTCTTTCAGCTAACTGTAAAGAAACATCTGTGGCACCTATTGAGCAAAACAGATGCAAGCTGAGATTTTGGTTTATTTCTGCGCAACATAGCAGTTTTTTGTATTTTTGCCCAGTTGTTTTACATGCAGTAACATGTGATAAGGTGCTCAAACATTACAAACCATCGGTATGCAGAGAGCAGACCAACATCAATTCTTGTTATGTGTTTGTTATATGTGTGAGAGAGTGTGTGTTTGTGTGTGTGCGTTACAATGAGATTTTTTACAGCCTCGTTCCTGCCAATAGTATTTATTATTCTAGATTTGTAAAGATTAGTTTGTTGTTAACTTGTGAAACAAGATGGTATCGTTCAGAGATATTTGTTTCTCTTTGAAGGTTTGTTTCTGGTTTCACTTTCCGTCTCCAAGTGGTGATAAATAGTTGTGATAAACAAACAATATTTTCTGTTCTATAGAAATTAAGACAGATTTATATACAGAAACGGAATAAATTTTAGAGAATTTTTTGCGTAAGTTAAGTGGTTGTAGTGTTCTTCTTTGTGACTAGACAACAAAAACAACAGATGCTAGCTATTAACATTCTTAGCGAGTTATTTAAAGCACATTCAGCACCTCAAGAGTGGAAACTCTTTTAAGTGCAGCACAGTTTATCAGTTTCAATGCATGTTTTAATATGAAGGAGCTGATAACAGCAGTAGCCTGAAGCTTTTCCCATATATATGTTCCAAAAGTGTTTAACAATCTCATTCAACCATGTCGAGATTGTTGTTTAAAGTGTAACAGTGTGTTTCCTGCTGCCTTATCAAGTATAAGGATCCCAAGTGTCTCTAACTCTTGCAGTCAGGGTGGTGTGGGTGCTGGGGTGCCGTGCATACCTCGTCCGCCTCCTCTTATCTCTGACAGGTTGTTTGGCATCTCCAGTCTCCACCAGCTGGACCCCCTCACTTACAACCTGCTGCCCAGAGAGGGGTGGGGTCTACTGGGATGCAGGACAAAGAAAGGTGGGGGCGTGCTGGTGGTCCCCCTGCTTCCTCCAAGCTCCCATTCGCCCTCGTTCCTCCCTCCTGACATCTCACGTTTCTGCGTCTCTCAGCAAAGTCAACCTCTCACACTTGACACCTGCTCTGAGTTTACAGCGCCCTTATTTTGAAAGAACAAATTCAGAGATTTATTTAAAAAGGTTGTTAAAGCATTAAACTTCTAATCTGGTGTATTTACATTTAATTGCATAGCCATATTTCAGTTGTCAGACCTCCATCTCTCCCCTTCTCTTTTTCTCTTTTTTCCTTTCTCCCTCTCTTTCATACACCATAAGGTCAGAGGTTAAGCAGGCAGCTCTTCAGAGGGTCTGTTCCTCCTTAACCCCTCGTCGCCAGACAAACTCAGGCCAGGATGAGGAGACGGGGCGAGGAGGGGGGAGAAAAGAGTGAGGTCCCACACGGGGGCCTCCAACTCTGAAGATGGATTGCATTGCTTCATGCTTGTACAGTAACAGAGCTCTGTGATGACCTCTGTATGGCTGGAAGTTAGCTGGGAAAATAAAGCTTTGGCTAAAGTGGTAAAGTAATATTAAACACAGAGAGGGAGTGTGTATGTGTGTAAATGTGTGTGTGTATGCATGTATGGAAGGACCTTAATCCATCTGTGGAGGACTTTCTCAGACACACTGGTTGGACAGTAATTGATGAACCTTTATGATCAAAGAGCCTAAGTGGTGCTTATCGTTATCTTCCCAACGCCACCCCTCCAAACAACACACACACACACACACACACATACATCAGTAACCCCTTCGCCTGCCCTCCCCATATTCTCCTTTTCTCACCCTCATCCAAATTTACTAGTCCATGATGGTTTTAAACAGGCACAGAGCACAGATCAACACATACACATATTTTTTTTATTTTGTCGTGTAGACAGACGAGACACCACACATTAAAACAAAAAAGACTGACATTTTTAAATGTCACTCATTTGGCCTCCAGACCCAAGTTTTTACCAGCGACTAAACTGGGAGGGTCTCTGAGGACAACTTCTGTTTCTGCTGTATTTTACATTAAAGCTGCAGCAGAGTGATTTCTCTTGCAGAGTAAAAGACATCAGAGACTTATTTAAAGCTTATTTCATTACAGTCTGAACTATTGGTTTGAATTTATAAATGTGTATTTGGAGTCTCTTGCAGGACACTGAGAGACATTTGTGTGATGTCTAGCATTAGTGATGCCATTTTGCGAGGAATAAGTAGTCTGAGATGGAGTGTAATTGGTAAAGTTGATTACGCTTCGTCTCTATGGGTCTGATGGTGCTCCGTCTCTGCAGCAGTAAAGCGTGACAGCATGGCACAAATAAAAATAGCTGTTAGACTGGAATGCCATGGAAATAAAGAAAAAGCTTGGATCTATGCAAATGTCAGGAAGTAAATATCAAAATTGTGTGTATTTAGCCTGTCTTCAGCCTAATTTAATCTTGAGCCTGATTTTTTTTCCAGAGACATCTTAGAAAATTTATGTACTTTTATGTTTTTAAATCATCGGACCAAGAGGAATGTTGAAAGTTGAGAAGACATCGATGTAAAATGAAGCACCGCACCATTTTTTGTACAGCACGTTTATATACTAAGCCACATGTATCTGTAATTACAATCAGTATGGTCTGTATGGCACTCAGAGGACAGCACAATGGCAGTACAATAGTGTAAAACAATGAATGCTTGGCCATTAGATATGGAACAACAAAGTAGGCTGGTGGAGGTTTATTTGAATGATACTATCCATCCTTGTTGTTATTTAAAAGCCACAAGAATGGTCTAATGCTGTTAAGCACAGTATAGTTACTTGACTGAGACCCAAGCTAATTTCCTCCTAAATGAGAGTTTATGGCTGAAACAGCCCTGAAATCACTGAAGTAGATCTTAATATGAGCATAAGAGCTGTCAAGGATAAGAGGCCAAGTAGGAGTGTGTGCTTGCGTGTGTGTGTGTGTGCATTGGCGGGGTGGGGAGCTATGCTTGGATTGTCCTGTGTGTTGGTCTGAAAGACAAAGGGAGAGGTTAAGGGTCAAACTAACAGCAGACAGGCCAGTCCAGGGTCAGAGGGCTCAGACTAACCTGATCAGTGATGGTTGTTTATCTGACGGCCCTCGAACTGTCACCCTGATGGACCTGCGTTATCTTTCCTTCTCATGCTGGACTCTCACTTTCAGACCTGTTCAACACCTCAGTGTTGTTGTTAAAGAATAACTGATCCAACTGCAACATGTAACATGTAAACATCATGAAAAAGCAGATGTATCAGGAATAGGTCCAAAAGAAGATCTTTGTTTTTCTGTTTTTTTCTGTCACTCTCCTCACTGGAACAAAGTTATTAAAAAAAAGACATTGTGATGTGAGCAAGAATAATCGTTTTAACTCCTAACATACCGCCAAGGTCCCAAGACCGGCAGCCAAACACACATGACAGAGTAAAGGGATAGAGGCGCTCCCGCAGTGGGTGGTGGTGGGGGTTGTGGGACGTCATGGAGCCAATGTCCCGTCTGATTACAGCCAGAGGACTGGAGAGGCACGCTAATCCTCCACACACACACACACACACACACACACGCAGATACACACAAAAACACTCTTTTCCAGAGAAAGACAAACAACAAGCAAGACAGAAATACACTACACAGATGTTGACACACACAAACCTCCTCAATCAGGAGATTACACCCCATAGCCTCTGACCTCACTCCGGTCTCCTCGTCCAGACTGGACACACAGCATAATGATATCACTACCAGCAGGACTTGGCTGTGCCGCTCTGCCTGTTTGCTCACTGTACAGCGGCTGTGGCCCCTGGCGGTCTCCCTGCTTTGAATAGAGCAACATTGTCAGGTCATTACTGAGCATGCGCCCAGGGCCGTAGCCAGGATTTTTAAACATACTCAGATCAAGAGCTGAGATTTTTTAATGCACCCTCCTTTCAGAAATTTGTACAAGCAGCATGTTTGTTTATATTTTATTCATTAAACTACTGAAATTCCTTGTCCACAGTGCAGGAATAAAATGCTGGTGAGAAATTCCTTTGTTTTCTAAATATGTATCACATTTTATTGAAACTAAAGGGATTGTCTGGGTTTTTGGAAGTGCGGTCGTATGAGGTAAAACATTTTATTTATGCTCCAAATATTTCACAAATATAAAGAACATTGTTTTTTAAGTACACCTTTTTTGATGGCTGAAACGTGTGTATTCCTCAGGAGTTGGTGGAGATCAAAAACTGAGCAATAACAGAATGGATATCAGACCTGTCAGAAGCATGACTTTAAACTTAATGTTTCCCCATAACTGCTGTTTGTATAAAGAAACTGTTTGCCAACAAATTTTTTCACATCAACTTTATGAGATTATTTATGAACACTTTGCTCACATCTTGTTTTTACTGTCCCAAGTGACCAAAAAAAATTTGTGGTTGCAAGTCTAAGCAATTTAAACTACTATTATTATCAAAGCTCCAGGAAAAAAAAACAGGCTGGGAGTCTGCGGACAAACTAAAGGCTCTTTGCAAGATCAGAAAGACAGCAGATCATCAAAGTAACGATTATTCATCCTGAGGGGACATGAATGTTTGTACCAAATGTTATGACAATCCATCCACGGGTTCAGTCTTGACCAAAATTATGGATTGAACAACAGATCAACATTGTTTTCCGGTAAGCCGCACTGCTGGCTTAAGGCTGAGACCGTGGCCTTAATGTCTTTAATTGTTACAGTTCTACATGTGCCATATAAGACATATCTGATTTAAGTGGTTCCCAACCTCAACATTTTCAATAACCTTGTTGCATAACCTGTGAGCAGTAAAACCATAAAAATAAGTTTTCTTTTTGAATTGTTTCATTTTAGAGAATTTTAGTAGCCTGAAGAGGTGAAGTAATTAATATTCCACAAGAAAAAAAGCTTAGATTTGATAGAATGTGATAAAAAATGAAAAAGATCTGGTAAATTGTTTTTGGGATCCCTTAAGCTGTCCTGACCATAGTTTGGGGTTGTCTGCTTTTTAGATTAGATTAACATATTTACAAGTTAGAATAGGTAAAGAAAACATATTTGAAATCTTTAAAATACACAAATGGTAAATGCTATCCTTTAATTTGCCTTTTGTATGGGTCCCATGTGCTGCAGCATCGCTGGCAGGCTTCACCCTCTCCTGCTTCCCCGCAGGCTTGTCGCCACTTGTGTACGAGCATGTTTGCAAACAGGCCAGACAAGACCACTGCTGTGAGACAAACACAAAACACAAACATCAATAAACAAACAAATCCATTCATACAACTCACTCCCTCCAAACACTGTGTGCACACGCAGCCTAATTTCAGAGCACTCACTAAGCCGGCTGTCACATCCTATTGTTTGCCAGCAGCAGCATTGTTTGGTTCATATCCAGTGCATTTCTGCGATCTTGTCTCATTATTAATTGATGGTGTCAGAGAGTCGCTGGCCTCTCTGTCTGACAAGGCATTAGCATAAACACAGACTTCCTCTCAATATCTGTTTGCACCATGCTGTTGACTGTTAATAATGGATGTTTAAATGTTTGTTACCTGTCCACTCAAGTGTGTGTGTGTGTGTGTGTGTGTGTGTGTGTGTGTGTGTGTGTGTGTGTGTGTGTGTGTGTGTGTGTGTGACA
>JAPZDY010000022.1:19890291-19904188 GCA_029783645.1 Ctenochaetus hawaiiensis | reverse complement strand
GTTTCCTTTTGGTGACTTGCCTTCCTTATAACAAACATATATTTTGTTGTGTGTGTGTGTGTGTGTGTGTGTGTGTGTGTGTGTGTGTGTGTGTGTGTGTGTGTGTGTGTGTGCGCGTGCATGTGTTCTAGATGAGAATGGGATAGTGTTCGAAGTGGAGGTGAGTCGTGATGAAGCTCTGGCCACACTAGAGCTGTATAAGCAGACCTGCCCGGGACTGTCCTCCCTCAGTTCTCTACAGGGAGTCCTACAAGCCATGGACAGGGGTGGGGTAAGAACCCGCTCACACACACAAACCAACACAAAAAAAAAATAAACTTTTCATTTTCTGCTCTTTGCATGAAGCCCTACTCACTGGTTTTCCCTCCATGTGCACAGCACTCGTCTCTGGTGTACTTAGGTCGCAGATCCAGAACGAAGAGCGACCTCAGTATGAAAATGTACGAGGAGGAGATTCAGGTGAGAAACTCAAAAAATACTTCTGCACACAACAACAGTAATTTGGTCCATCATAACCTCCTAAACTCCTCTACGCTGTGTTTCTTCAGGAGTGGTATGCAGAGTATTCAAGGGAAAACCTTCCTCAGCCTGACCAAAGCCTGGAGCAGGATCTGGACAGTCCTGTCTCTTACCCGTCTTCCTTTCCAGAGCCTCAGCTCAACTCACAGACTGGACCTCAAAGCGTTGACTAACTCACAGTTTGCTAGCAGCACATACACACCATCATCTCAGCCTTTTTTAATGCTAAGAAACCCCCATCACTCTGGGTCTTTTCCAGTTCCCTCCTGCTCTCCGATTGTCACAGTGGGAAACTTATTCGGGGCATTTTGGACTGAAGCGAGTGTGAGAAAGGAAGTATCTACTGCTTCTTGGAGCTGTCGATACAGGCAGAAAGACAGCAGTACAGGTCTTCCTCTCAACTGGTAAAGCGGAAATGTTGCCCTCTTTTGGCCTTTTCTAAGACTGCAGCAAATAAAAGCAGGGAGCCTGTACTACTTCAGTATGTTGTGTACGTATACTGCTGTAGGCCCAATGTGACCTCTTGTTTATCACGTAGTACCTAAACCTGATGCCTTAGTTCATCGGCCCATATAATCTGTATTAACACAGACACAACTCCTACTAAGCTCTCTAAAGACCAAAAGTATAAACGATTACACTCCTCTTAACTCAACCCAACAAGGCAAGTACGGTGTATCTTTAAGCTAATGTCTCAACAGACTGAAGTATTTTACTTTTATATAACTTCTTATTTTGTAATGTATTTGAGTTAGTTAATAATGGATTTTATTAAACTGTAATAAATTGTCATCGATGTATTTTTGCTGTATCATACTGCTGCTAACTACTCATTTACTTACAACCATTGGACACAGAAGGTAAAGAAAGACTAGCAGAACATTACTTCTGTAAAGTCTGTTAAACAAACACCAAACCAAAATTATTTATTTACCCCATAACAGCTATGTACAGGGTCATTTTAACATTTTGATTTACAGTACATTTAGTTCATTTAAAATGTTTTAAAGTAGAACTTTCTGCAACCTGTTTTCTCCCTCTGGATTCAAAAAGTGCAGTCACAGCTCTAGTTAGCAGGAAACAAGAAATTGAATAAAGACACAATGTGATGATTAGTTTAGCTCTCCCTGAGCATAAAAGTCTTAGTATGTCTTTAATTTCCCTGGACCAACCACAGGATGGCTCTGGGTTGCAGACGATTGCACGAAGTGGTATTTCTTATATAAAAAGTGCATTAATATGTGTTGAGAAGGATGCCATGTGTCTGCAGCCTTGGTACCAGTGTATCTGTTGCATCACAGGTGGACGTCCCTCAATTCAGACTGGCCTCAGAGTCAGATCTTTAAGTGTGGATTATGTGAAATTCCGTCAAAAGTGCAATGATGAGGAAGATGACGTAGAAGAGAAGGAGAAAGATCCCGTAAGTCTGACCCAAACGGAACTGGCACAGTGGAACAGTGACGAAGGACAGGACCAAAGACAAACCAAGAGATCCTGCGAGAACCCACGTCAACAAACCCTGTACTTCAAACTGAGGAGGAGGAGAGACAGAGAAGAGGCTTCATGTTCACCTGTTACACAACCGTCTCATAAAACTGTGACGACTATAATTATCTGTAGGTTTGACCACATTTATAAACCCTCGATTTGTGTGTTTGAGGAGATTACCTCCACATCAGTGTGTGTTTTAAGCATCTGTATCAGACATCCTAAACCCACTCCAAACAGCATGTCTGAAGGAAAAACAGTCAAGGATGCATTTATCAACAGCTACTGTGATACACTTTCATACGTTGTGCTTTTTAAACAGACACACGTGTTCTCATGAAAATAAGGATACTGAAAATAATTCCCCCAAAGCAGGCAGATATGGCCATCCGTGGGTAACCCTGCCTGGCGATGGTGATGTCAGAAAAACAGTCTGAAAGGGAGATAGTTTAGGAGATTTTAAATACAAACATGCATTTGTTTATGATCAAATCAAATTAGGTTCACAAATATCACCTCCTATGCTGTTGCCCCAGGCCAGCAGAGTCAGACCCAACACAGTGTTGCTGAGACTGAGCACCACACCGAGCATGTGCAGCACACTGACCACCTCAGAGGCTGCTGCGCTGATCAGCACCGCACTCACCACGAAGCCCAAATAAGCAAACAGCTGGAGAAGAAAAAGGAGAAACTAAAAGTCACATCATGTATATGAGGAACTGATCATATTTCATCATTACAGTGGAAGAAAAAGAAACCACACACACAAAAAAACACAATAATGCAATCCGGTAATCAAGTGTATCAAGAGAGGTGACTGTAATTTGTATTTTAAGCCATGCCAGCTGTGTGGCTTTAGGGGTGGTTCAGACTGAAATATCTTAACAACCATTCAACAGAATGCCAAACAAGTTCGTACAGACATACAAAGAATAAAGCTGATATTTCTGTTTTTTCTGAAATTTCCTCTTGCACCACCAGCAGGCGATAGTTTGCACTAAGCTTGTAAAAAATCTCCACATTTGTGGCAGAGGGGCACAAATTTCTGTACAGACATTCACGGCACAAGCCAATAAATTCTGCCGTTGTTGGTGATCACCTGACTTTGCATGTAGTGCCATCATTAGGTCACATTTTGTATTTGTATATTATTTTGGTTCATGACCATAACTGTGAAATTAACATTAAAAGCAGCCTTAGTTTAATAGTTAGTCTGTGTTAAATGATAAGCATGTTAGTATGCTAGCAAATTAAGGGTGGTAAATATGTTTAACATGATGCCTTTTTATATGAACATGTTGTCACTGTAAGGATGTTAGCATGCTAATGCGAGCATTTAGATCCAAGCACTACTGTGCCTCAGAGGAGCCCTTACAGAGCTGCTAGCATGGCTGTAGATTTGATAAAGTTATTAACCTGTTCAGATCCCATTAACAGTGATCTGATCAAGGAATTTCAAAGCAACTAAGCACTGCACGTGAAGTTTAAATGTCTAAACTTTGGTCTTTTTGTGGAGATGCTATACAACATGATCTGTTACATTAACCACAAACCAATCTACTGACTGATATGAATTTTTGACCTACAGTCTTCTGTTGTAAGCTTTTCCATTTGGGTATTCCAAATAGGCCCAAAAAGGTAGATTTTAAAGATGCCTATTTACATCCTAGACCTTAAGGTAGTACCCTCTTGCCCCATACACTTCATCTAAAAGGGTCTTTATCCTGCATATTTTAGACTATATGTGTTCCTTTTTAATCTTCAAAAATACTTACTGCGTGGTATTTGGGAGGACAGTCATTAGTGGTGGTGCAGAAGACAATACCAGACAGGAAAAGTCCCAGCAGAAGAGTCAGCAGCCAGAGAGGAAACTGCCCTTGGATCATGTAACCTCCATCTAGACATCAGTTAAGATAAAAAAAACATTGATAGCTGATGCGAAATGTCATGCTGCCATTATCATGAAAGGTGATGCACTTACATTGTCCAGACTGGAGAGTGAGCACACACGCCAAAGGAGCAGTGATCAGGTGAAGGCAGTTCAGTGGGCGTCTCCAGTTTTTGTCCTCTTTATCAGGGTCGACCACAGGGATACAGACCAGCAGCAGGAACTCAACTGGTGTCTGATGGGTTCAGGACACATAAAGATCATTTATATTTGAAGAACATTTTCAAACAGCTTTTTATTACTTCACTGAGACACTGAGCTTTCTCCACTGCACCATGTATCTGTTTACTGTCACACAAACCTTCAGGACTTTGAGAACTCTCCAGCTCCATGGTTTCCTCCTCCACTTCCTGTTGTCCACCGGGTTTAAAGAGCTCAACAGGATGTGGCTCGTCGACTCAGACAAGGGCAGAAGTGACCTGTACTCTGATTCTGAAACAGAAAACAGAACAAACACACAGACATAATTTATGGTCCCGATTATGCAAAAAAATCCAGGTGTATATTAACTTATATTGTAGTTAATAAAAGGTTGCTGCCTTCCTACCATACTCATTCTGGATGCTCCCACCATTCATGTAGGGAACGTCATCATCAGACGAGTCAGATGACGGAAACTCTTCTGCAAAAACAAAACAAAAAAAAAAAATCACGATTGTTAATAGTAGAAATAACTTTTTTGGGCATTTCTGCATAAAAATGTATTTCTAACCTTGATTATGTATGATTGTCTGCGCACTTGAGTTCACCAAATGTTTCTGCCGGTTGTAGATGTATGCACTGATGATAACAGTTAGTACATACACCACATACAAGCCCAGGTACCCTAGAAAAGAGGAAATGAAGACACATGAAGTTCAAAAGGTAACATTGTGTTTAAATCCTGAAAGCCTGGACAAAAAATGCTTCTTTAAACTTGTTACAAATGCTAAATTCATACAGTCTTTTTTTTTTTGTGTGGACATATCTAAAGGGAGGGTATGGTGGTATAATGACGATGACTAGAAGTGCCACCTGTGTGCCACCTGAGAGTGGATGGTTCAATTAAAAGTGTGGCTTCTTAAATATTTGAACTGCATCCTGGGATTGTTTTTGGTCAGAAAACAGCTGAGATTGCAGCCAAAGGCTGTTGATGTTGGCACCTTAACAAGAAAGCACTCAGAGACAAACAACCACTTTGCCAAACTGCAAAGTCCTCCACAGTTTTAAGCTTTTAAAGAGTCTGTTCAGATTCTGAAATAACAGAATATCAAAGGATACATTTCAGATCTACATTTACAGATCCTGTGTCTCTAAAACAACATATTAACACTTTTTCTCTTGTCTCATGACCTACTTTTCAACTAATTCTCATTTAAATCTGCTTACAAGTAACTACAAACAAACAAATGACCCTGAAGAGAGGTAATGCATTTCTGAGGCTGTAAAAGTTTGAGAACAGAGGAAATAAGAGAAATACTCTTTTATTTCCATCATATGTGTGTTTACCGAATGTTTCTTTCAGTGTCGTGGTCCCTCTGTACAACATGAGGAAAGTCCAAAACACTGCCACCATGTAGAAGATGACATCACGCAGAAACGGACGGGATGCCACCATGAAAGGTTTGACCAGCGCCACGCTGCCTGCAACTACTGTAGTGACAAATATACCAGCTCCTGCAGAGGGAGACGAGCATGATGAGGTCTGTCATGTTTCATACAACAAAAAACTTCAGTTGTTTATTTATGTTGGTGTGTTATTGTGTGTGAGACTTTGCCTACCAAATAAGGCTCCGACAGCCAGCCCGGCCGTGTGTGGGTGGGAGAAGGCTGCAATGGCACTAAAGATGTCTGGAGCTCCATTACCGAGAGCCAGAAATGTCACACCCTCAACACAAACGCCAGTCAAGGAAAGTTTTCCTCGGAAAAAATAGCAACATAGCAACAGAAACCTGACAACTAGAAAGAGAAATGGCTAAGATCAGAGGTCTGACTGCTTTGCGTTGATTGCAAATGAAAATCACCACAAAGTGAGAACCAGTGAGGGATGGATGGTGGGTGCAGATAAAGGATACAGCCACATTGTGAGTGAGGTGGAGACTGGTAGAGATGGCTGACAGGTTTGGACAGAAACTAAGAGAGAAACAGTCAAAAAAGCAGGTGATTACTCTTAAATAAAAATTCAAAGGATTATGAAAAGCATCCCAGAGCTTGCATAAAATAATCTGCAATAGTTCATGACATTTTCTAATAAACATGCTGCAGTTACCTATAACAATCAGCTTCTAAGGAGAACTAGAGTTCAGCGAGTGAAGTGAGAGTTGTTGATGTAGAAAAGCAGAACTAACTGCATTTCCTTATAAGAAATCTCACAAAGAGGAAAATTTCTCCTCAGCCATGTGACTACTACTACTGAGGGCATGAATGTGTGTGTAGTCTGCACATGCGGGCCTGCAAAAGCAAACAGGTTACAATTTTTCACAGCTTAAACTTAACAACAAATAAGATGACTTATGTCGTCCTGATGCATCAAGGGGAACTTGTGAAACACACATATTGACAGTGTCAACAGAAGCGATACTTACAACTTAGAGGCTGTAAGTCCGAGAATGACAAACAAAACCAGCAGCCATATAATCTGTAGAGAGGCAGGAGAAAGTCAAGGCCTGATGGACTGTTTTCTTAATACACTCAGAGATGTCAGAAGTGCTGCTTGAGCCGGTCACACTCAGGAAAGTGGACCGTGATAAATGTGGCCTTGTTCCACCACACTGTTCCTGTTGTTACTAATCTGTAACACCCTCCATTTAGCTTCTGCACAGACAGAGCAAAGCTATTTTCACTGTGACTGTTTGATTCGTTATGTTGCAAAATGGGGATTTCAAGGAAGTTCACACATTCCTTCAAAAATCCATTATTTAGCAAAGAGTGAAAAGGCTGAGCCTGGTAAATCAGAAGTCTAATCACTTGTGGTTCTTCCACAGTGAGATCAACTTCCTCAAAGGACTGGCTGATGCTGAGATGCAGAGTTTTATGCAGCTTTATCACAACTGTTCACACGTACACTCTCAAACACAAACACACAAACAGATCTTACACAGAGAGTGATGGTGAGAGGAGTGAGGTTTGAGGGAAGCAAGCAGAAGGCCACTTCAAGGTAGCAGATGAAGCTGTCTTCGTTGTGACAGTCTGGTGTGTTTTTCACAAACGCACAGCGGTCTGCAGCACTGAGGTTCATCACAATGTCACACTGAACACACACACACGCACGCACACACACAGACCAAAAAAAAGAGGAAAATATCAGTCTCCTTACTTCACTCCACAGGCAGATTCAAGGTTTAATTTTGAGCAACTGACGGATTCAAATTATAAGCATTCCTCGCTTTCATCATCAACACAATTTATCAAGATGAAAATAGAAAATTCTTACAGGTTAATGCTGCATATATTCAAAATATTACAAAAGATATCTCTATGAGCAGTGTGACATTTGGCAAATTTGATCACTGGGTCGTGACTGACAGATATTGAGACTGTGATAGGAGTCAGGACTGTAGTGAATGTGGTCATATGTGCATTTCACTTTCACACTGAAAACAAAAGAAAACTAAAAGATGCTTACATCAAAGCACCGGTGCCCCAAATATTATATTTTAATCCTGTAAAATAATAGTAATAATAATAAAAAATCATAATGTTTTGTTTAGATTCACACTTTGAAACATGTATTTATCTCATTATTATTGTTATTTGCACTTGTCTGTGTTTGTAATGTTTTGCCTACACTATTTTTAACACAAGGAAATAAATCAGTAACAAATATTAATATTATGCAATCAAGTACAACACCAGCATGAACTAGAAACCTCAGTAATAAATACAGTAGAGTCAACACATTTCTGTAAAGTTTTAACATCTTCTTAAAGTCCTCTCAGAGGCTTATTCTATGGCAGAGCTCTTCAGGTTTGGATCCAGACTTTTGTTATTTCAACACAATGAATCTGGGGTCAGAGGGCCCTTTGAGGGCTGTGGGGGCCAGGTGCAAATGTTAGTTTTGCCTGGTGTGTAATCTACTCTTGATTATCTGCTAAATTATAATGTGACTTTTTCTTAACTTTTAAAATTTAGTCAGTTAATACAAGAGATGATAAGTGAACGACACTGACACACTGTGCATCTCCTTTCTCTGAGTATAGACTACATGCTATGGGCAGTAAACATTAAATATATTCAGCTCTGACATGTGCCAGTTTATTCTACTCTAATATGACGATCATATTTTAATCAAAGCAGCTTTATTCATATCTGAGGTCTAATCATGTGACAGCTTGATAAACCTGCTGACAACCTGGTGGCCACAGATCAAACTGTGATAAACCAGTGAACCAAAAGCAAACACACAAAAATCCTGATGGCCAAGTTTCGGTCACTGACACTTGACATGACAAGCAGAGCTCACCGACCTGATCTGTGCTGCTTCTAAACACCGTGGACAGTGTGGTGTTTGAGGACCACCCGGCCAGTCCGACACCAGTACGGTTCCTGAGGACATGGTTGCTCGAGGTGACCTGCTGGTGACACGAAAACACCAGCAAAAGTGACAAATAAACAGCAGAAAACATGATACACTTCATCCTGGAGTCATGTCCATTCTGGTGGTAGGTAAACAGGACAGCTGTGGGTTGTTCAAGTCCAGCAGTCCGGGTCTTTCAGCTCACATCAGCCCACAAAAAAAGCTCCAAAATTAAAATCTTAAAATGTACGTCGTCGTAATTCCCGTATTTTCACTTTAGCGTCTATGACTGTGGCTTAAAACCTTACACTGTCTTTTCAGATTCAATGTCCGCGTACATCGTGTACACCTTCTCCTGAAACCCCACCCACTGTTTTCACCAACGAGCTGTGTCCTTCACGGGCTCCTCGTAAAGTCAGAATTTTAAAAGTTGACACAACAACCTCAAAAAACCTCTTACGTATATTAGTATATAGCCAAAACAAACAAACAAACAAACGAACAAACAACAAAGAAGAGAAAAAAAATAAAATAATTGATTGCATATGTTTTATTGTAATTTGTTCATCAAGTCCAAAAATCTACTGTACATAATTCAATAGCAATTTTAGAATTCTTTACTCTCATTTCCTATCAGATACAATACGGCACAATAAAACACGATGATACAGTGTACACACAAAAAGTTTAATCCCGGGTAAATTTAAATAACTAAACAGCGTATAAATTGTGCAAAACTGCAAAATCATTTGAAATTCATACATCAACTTTTTTTTCCAACTATCATGAAGGCAGCATATAGGTATACTTTCTGAGTCCTGTTAGTCTGTTGATCTTTGCTTACCCCTGCTTTTGAAGTGTCATAATTATTGTCCTTATTCATTAAAGACAAAACTATAAACTGCAGATACTTTATACATGGTAGGTAAATATCACTGATACCAAATCACACCGATCTACGTTATTTTAGAAACTCCATTTCCATTCCTTTGCTGTGCCTTATTGAATTTATTTATATCGTTTTTTCTCTTTCTTTTTTTTGATACAAAAACTTCAGCTGCTATAGAATTATAGCAATAGCAGATCAAATGGCAGTTTCATTCATTGTCAGTGAACATTCAGCCTTGGACTGGCTGGTCAAATACCAGAGCAACATCAAGTGGTGGAGTACTGGGGTTGTAGCAGCCTGTCGCATGTTTAGTAGCCACAGGACACAAGTCCTGTTCACACCACCTGATAAAGATAAAATAATAAGTTAATGTAAAACTTTTTAAAAGTTTGAAAGATTTTTGTGAAAGAAGCAAAAAATTACTTTTTCTTACTTGAGAGCTGCATAAGTGTCAGATGGAGAGGCTCCCTTCCAACTTGCATGGTCAATGAGAAGGGCACCTGTTAACATGCAGAAAGTTAAAGGTTATCTCCAAAAATTTACATATCAAAGTCTGTCTACAGGTCTCGGGCAGTAGTTGGAAACCAATGTGAGCTGCATATAAAGGTTAAGAGTTCAAATCTTGGGATCCTGAGCTCAAAAGAAGTGAGTGTGTCTGAACTTTGTGACCTGTACCTCATCCCAGCTTTAGGCTAGCAACTTAGAGCTACACTGGCCATGACTAGAAAACACACAGAACTCTGATAGTTATTGGTCAAGTTGAATTGTGGGTAATGTAGAAAAATGGAAGGAAAATGAGTGGAATCAAATTGGATTTGTGCACTGGCTCTTTTTTGTGAGTTTTTATTGTGTTTTGGAGTGCTCTTTTAAGTAAGGGGAGTGTATGTGATTGTGGTACATACCTATGTAAATGCGTGCCAAGCTGTATGCCAGGTCTCTGGCTGCTAGCTCCAGGAAGCTGGGTGCTTTAGCAGACGCTTCCTGAACTAATTCCTTCAGTTCAGAGAGAGCTCCGTCCACTGCTTTTACTGCTGGGGTCAATGCAGAAACACCAGATGCACCTGCTATAAGGGCCTACGAGGACAAGAAAACAAGTTCACATCATGTTCCTGATCAAAACCTGTCACAGATTAGTTACTCAACTTGTTTGGCAGGATAACTCTGACCACATACCTTGGTATGTGTGAAGTAAGCATGAAGAACCATTCCTGAACTGCGAGCCACACAGCGCAAAACATCCAGAGACAAAATATTTGTGGTACCTTCCCATATACTCAACACCTTGAAGTGAAAACACAGGTAAGCCTCAAAATTGCATAAAGAAAAAGTAAAAATACTGTTGATTATTTATTTTTTTTATTTGGCCTCACCTGTGCATCGCGAAGTATTCCAGGCAACCCAGTATCCTCGATGTAGCCCTGTCCACCGAAGCTTTCCAAACCCTCTGAAACCACAGCCATCGCCTGGGGCAAAACAAAACAAGGATCTTAAGATTTGTATCAATGCAGTGAGAAGACAGTTTTTCACATTTACACAAGATGATCACCTGCTTCCCAGTGTACAGTTTGACCACAGGAGTGAGCAAACGCAGCAGGTTTGTATCAAGCTGGGTGGCCATGCCGTTTTCTTCTCGGCCCAAGAGACGACACACATCCATCAAAAATAGGAACGCTCCACGAGTCTCCACCTGCCCATGTCAGCAGCAAGCATGAATGAGGCATGATGGGAAGCACTGCATGGAGTTAGTTTAGTTTGTTCACCTCCTGCTAGGTTACCTCCATCCTCGCGAGAGTCTGTATGTGCAGTGGGTGGTCTTTAAGAAGCTTTCCAAAGGCGACACGGCGAGTGGCATAGTCACGAGCTAACTGGACCACCCTGTGGACACACGCACGCACACGCACACACGCACGCACACACACACACACACACACACACACACAAAACACATATTATGACTCAGCTTATTTGCAGAATGTTTATTAAAATGAGTGCAGGATACAGTGCAGTAGCATGAGTAGTGTCCTGCCTTCTCATTGCAGCTGCTGCAGAGACACTGTTGTGGATTCGGGTTATAGTCAGCATGTTGGCTATGGAAGCCACACCCCTCCCCTCCTCTGAGAGCTGTAAATGTAAAGCAGTTTTTTAGTATGTAGTATGTTCACACTGAAAAAAAGAAGACAAAATTATATATATTGAAATAGTGTGCATAAAGAATGACATATTAAATTGTACATTAAATTACATTTTGTTTTAGTCACAGTATAATTGACATCCAGTTTCATGTGAATTGTATAACTTTTAGGTCTCAGAGCCAGTGTAGCTTTTCTGTAATGCCTGCATTGATTATGTCTGTATAGACCACAGAAGAAGTCTACACCTCAAATAATTACTTTAGTAACTGATGATGTGTAACTGACCCTGTGTGCCGGCAGGCCGTCCAGCAGTAACTCAGCAGTCGGCATTTGTCTTGTGCCCAGCTTGTCCTTCAGTCTTTGAACCTCTATACCCTTCAGTCGGCCGTCCTCATTTCTACTCACCTCTGCGTAGAACAGAGACAAACCCCTGCTACCCTGTGATATAAAGAAAAGCAGACATATAAGGCAATGAAATCACTTTGTAAGTGATTCAAGCAGAGTGATGACTGATGTTAAAGGAGTGTTTGAAGTCTGCAGTACCGGTGTGGTTGCTCCTGTCCTGTCCTGCACTCTGGCCAGTGTGAGCGTCATGTCTGCGTCTGTAGCAGAAGTGAACCACTTGAAGCCGTGCAGTTTGTAGGAACCATCTGTCTGGGGAACAGCCACCGTCTCTGTGCCACTGGCTGAGGAAATGCCAGACAGTGAGGAGCAACTTATGATGCATTTCAATATTTAGTGTTGTTCTGCACAACAAAGCCACAAATCAGTAACTATTTAAATATTCACACACATCCTCAAGAGACAACTCAAGCAACCACTATTACGCATCACAGAGGCATACATAAATAGGAAATGTTTAACAGCTTTTCCTACATAATAATATTTTCAATGGATACCTGTTAGTGTAAGACAACAATGAGTGTCACTACTGACCCACGTCAGATCCTCCCTGTCTTTCTGTCATCCACTGTCCAGACGTCCAGAAATGTTCAGGCTGACGGGTTGTCAAACGACTGTAAGCTCCATCTACAGGCCATGAAATGCCTAAAGACTTTACATACACAGTCAGAAAAATCACTCATTAAGCTAAAAAAAAAAGGAAAGAAAGCCTTTACATGCATTGCAACCCTACCCTAACCTTTTTTTTATTAATCAGAGCATTTGAATTGAAGGTGCAGTGACAAGAGCACAGAGAACAGCTCCTCTCTTACAGTGAGAAGTGTGAGAATGAATTTTAGAGACAGCTTCAAAAAATGATCTTTCCTTTCACCCTGCTGTACTGTTACCACATTACTGTCTCGGCCAATCATGTGTGCTGTTATAAGAATCACAAAAAAACAAGCTTTTTTTTTTACCCTACTTCAAAGAAACTTACAGTAGAAAACCAAGTGCAATCTGGTTCCTCATGTGCGTTTAAACACAACTATTGTTAAACTAATATCATAGAATACCAGTTTGGACAAGTTTGGTTCGATACCAAATAACAATGGTGTTGCTTATAGAGATAGAGGATTTAATGTTATTCAGATTTGTTCTCCTGTTGACGAACCTGGATGACTTTAGCAGCTCCATCAGTCATGGCCAGAGGACAGGTGTAGAGACCAGAGGAGGGAGAGAAGATGTACAACTTGCTCATTTGGTACACACGACTGTAACACACACACACACAGTTTTTTATTTAAACAAGTTATCCTATTAGAAAAGGACAAAAATAAAATATGGACTACATCAAATACAGTCCTCTTACCTCCACTCCCCATACGACCTCTCATAGCCAATGGCCACCAGTCCCTCCTGTGCTGACAGGTCTTTCATGCGTTTCCAGGCTGGGGAGGTCACAATATGGTCCACTCTGCGACCCCAAGGGTCAAAGTGAACCAAACGTGGAGGAGTAACCTCACACTCTCTGCCCCACCCGTCCACCTCATTGGCTACACGCTCTCCAAATGCACACAAGTCTGAGAAAACAGCCTGTGAACATGAATCAACTGGTCATATATTACAGAAAAGATAGATCCTGTAAGCTATTTGCTCAGGTTTTGATTAAAAAAATTAGCTACTTGATGTTGTAGCAGCAAACTAAAATGTATGCCATACATGTAACTGAGGTTCTAGTTTTGTTTTTGTTTTTTTTTACCATTCATTGCATATGCTTAACTGATTTTTTTCAGCTTATCAATACCAAGACAACAACCTGCTAGTACAATATCAAATGACCATATAATAATATTGCAATATGCACCTTATATGTAGATCATTTGGCTAAATGATCACCTGCTCTTTGCCTCATAAAACAACTTCTATTCACATGTATTACATCCTTTTCTCAGGAATAACCAGTCCCTACAGGATTTCGCGGGCGTTTTTCATGATTGTTGCGGCCTAAAATGCCTGAATTCGCGGCAGCTTTTCTAAAAAATTGC
>JAPZDY010000022.1:19845720-19860458 GCA_029783645.1 Ctenochaetus hawaiiensis | reverse complement strand
TCTACATAATTTTTTTGATAGATCGATCATTGCAGCTCTGCACAAAAGCTTTACAGAGATTTCAGATTGCACCTTGTCATTATCAAAAACAGGATATAATATTTCTTACCTATGTAATCCTTATTTTTCTTCAAGGCCTTTTCCACTTGTTCCTCAGAGTGCAGGTCCACATAAACATAACCTGAGACACACAAAAGAAACCTGAGGTGATACAAGGGCAATTGTGCAGCCACCAATAATACAGCACATCCCAGATATTTGACAGATATGATATTATAAATACCAAAAAATACCAACAAAATATTGCAAGCATACATTACACACTGGGATGAACATTTGAAGTTAATTAAAATACTTTGGGCTGCATACCTGTCCTATTCCCGCTTTCGTTCTTCCCAATCCTGATTGCTGCAGGCTTCAGTGGGGTCATGAACTCTCGAACTTGTTGCTATTGTTGCCACATAAAAAAATTTCAGTGTCAGTGTCTGTGAAGTGGAATATTTTCACTGCATCTCTGAAATCACAGAGCTCTTCCTCACCTACCTCTTTAACATTAAACGGGGCTCCTCTCAGCTTCACTGTGAACTCTGTCACCGGCTCCATCTGCCACAAACAGACAAAGGTGTGAACTATAGTGATGTGTATAGTAAGATCTAACAAGTTCATTAGTTTGCACAGTCACCTCTTCTTTGGCAGATTTCTTTGCTTTTTTCTGCTTCTTATCCTCAGAAGAAACTGAGGTTTTGTTCTTTGACGTGTTTTCTCTGTCTCCACTCTCATATGCACTGTCTGTGTGCTGTACAGGACCAGATTCTTCCTCTTCATCACCACCCTCTTCACCATCATCCTCCTCTTCACTGTCACCCATGGTGTCATCTGTCTTTGCCACCTTTGAGCGCAGGTAATCCATGTCTGATAAGCCAGACTTCATTGCTTCTTTAGTGGAACCTGAAAGCAACAACATGAGACACATTTATTTTATCTTTATTATATGTTTTAATTTTGGCAGACAAAATGGCAGTGACAGTGTACCTAGTTAATGCAAAATGAATAGAATAACTTTTTTTTCTGTAAGGTGAATCCAGCCTCTGAACTAGGGTACAGCTTTCATTTGCCTACACTTAGAAGGGAACACTGATACCAACCTTTGTCTTCATCTTCTTCCTCATCATCATCATCTTCTTCTTCATTCTCATCCTCTGATTGATCTGAATCAAAGTTGAGGTAATCATCTGAAGCAGGCTTTTTCTTGCTCTTAGTCTTTGTGTGTTCTCCATCAGGATCAGGTGTTTGCTGCATGGTGTCATTTGCCCACGTTGGAGCTTGGCTTCGATTCTGATGCACTGAGAGAAACTCCTTGAATCCCTGGTCGTCCTCCAGCTGACACACAGTAAATGGACACACAATGATTATGATGCTGCATAATCAGTAAAATATGTATAACAAAAGCAATAAAACTACAATAACAAAAATAAATGTTTTTTTTTATCTTATCTTAAGATATACCGTGTAAAAATGTTTGTCTAGATGTCCACTCACCATAACAGGTATCAAAAGAGTATTGAGGTTTAGTTCCTACTTATCCACAATCAGATTTTAAAACAAAACAAATCAAAACCAAACAGTTACTCACATCTCCAAGAGCACTTTTGGTTTCCTTTTGCTGTTTCTTTTTCTGAAAATGAGACAAAAGATGTGCTGTATTTTTTGAGGGGCGCAGAACTTAAATACCATATTTTAGTTTTAAACACTGTATTTACTATCAAATGGACTGTGTCTATTCAGTCTCTGAACACTGGGCACACGTGGTTTTCACTACACAGGAAGAGTATGAAAAATATGAAACTATGAAAGTATGAAAGGAAGTATGAAATTTGAAAAGTAACTGGCAATGATGGTTTTCAAGCAAATGTGGATTAAGAAAGAGTGAACTATTAGCCTCTTACTGTAAAGGTATAAAGTTCCATGGGACAGAAATATTATTTAAATTGCAGTACAGTACTTGAATATATGTTATGAGTCACTTCACTGCCAGTTAGTATGTGTCTTCAGGTACCTTTTTGCTGTCAGTTTCTGCAGGAATGGAGGTTTTTTCTGGACCTGAGCTCTGGGAGTGTTTGCTCCATGCTCTTGCTTTGGTGGGGTCTCCAAAGGCCTTACACATCTCCACCTAAAACAAAGGACAACAGTGGGATCACACGTGAAAAGGTTTAGTTACTGTCAACAGTAAGCGTGTCCAGGCGTGGAGCCATGTCTGGACTCATACCGTCACTCTTGACGTGTCCACGAAGCTCTTGTTGAAATGTTTCAGCGCTTTGTTCGCATCTTCTTCGGCTTTGAAACCAACAAAACCGAATTTTCGAAACTTTCCGTCCTTGGTAAACTTTAGAGAGCAGTCCGTCACGGTGCCAAAGGCAGCAAACATCGACCTGAACCTCTCCTCCTTCATCTGCACACAAGAAACACAGTTAAAATCCCAGGTGCAGTGAAACAAAGTGTGACCGATGCTGACTGCTGACATCCGGGCCGGTTACTTACCCCGTTTGGGAGGTTTTTAACGATGAGTCTCGACATTGTAGGTGTAATTTCGACTCCAATAATAACATAAGCTTGATTTAAAAATTTATGTCAACAAACGAGCGTGGATACCGCACTAGGTCGCCATATTGACTAGGATGAGGCTTCTTCGCTGTCTTACCAATCGTGTTAAGTCAGTGTGTAAGCGCACGACACCGCCACCTGTTGGACTGGAGAGTGGAGCAATAAAGTATGAAAAGACAAAACATAAAAGGGTAAGGGTAACCTCCCGGCTAGATTCAAGTTGTTAACTAAAAAAATATTGCTGTTCTTAATCAGAGAAGGATTTGAGGTTGGCTTAGTTGTACTTTGCTTGAATATTTTCATGCTGTGCTAATTCATATTTTACTATTTTCTCTGCCTTTGTCTATGTTTGCATAATTTGTTACCTGCAGTCCTCTACAATTACAGCACAAGTGTCAAATTAAAAAGTAATTAAGCTGTCATTTGTAGTTTGTTTTGTCTTCTGTGCCTGAAGGCAACATCATGGTACATACACAAGATACAAAGAAGTCAGTGGGATTGAAGCTCAGTAGGGGCGGTTTTATTCGTGCCCTGTGTTGCTCTGTGGGTTAATCTGGCCCTGTGTGATCTGTGCTCTACACTGAGCTTCAGCTTGTTGCACACAACTCTGTAATGTATCAGTGAGCTGAAATGTCCAACATTTTACCGCCAAGTGGAGCACACTAGCTTTTAAATCATGGCTTAGTTGCATGGATTAAAATTGTCACTGAAGGACATAAGGAAGAAGATTATAAAGAGTCACTATGTAATTTTAAAGATTCTCTGTTTATTTTGCTCGAAAGGATTTTTTTTTATTACATATATGTTCTTGTAACTGGCAAAAAAAGAATTTCAGCAAAATAAAGAAATGTATTCTAATCTCACAATTCTCACAGCTATTGGAGTTAAGCCGATTACAAGCTGAGGTGGAATTGAGCCAAACAGTCAAGAGACGAGTACTCAGTAGGATTACTGTAATTTAGTACCCACTTTTGCATGTTTCTACTTTTAAGTGCATTTAAACCAATTTTGTTTTAACTCACACAAGAATTTAATGAAATATTTTCAGTTTCTTGGAACAGACAACAAGTACAGAGCATCAGACCTCTTTTAACTTTCCAGGCATTAAGAGGGGCTCGTTAGCAGTGATGGAAAATAACAAGGTACATTTACTCAAGTAGCCCATTAATTTTCATTTTCTTCAATTTTATACTTTCACTTTACCACAGTTCAGAGACAAATATTCTACTTGTTCGTCTTCATTTATGATATAACTTTAGTTAATTTGTACACTGAGATTAAAAATGCAGAGTTAGACATTCATTTGTAACACACTATTTCTACTCCATGGCTACTTTTACTGATGTAAAAGATCTGAGTATTTCTTTCCTTACTGTTGGCTGGAACTGTGCACATGCTTTAACACTGTTAGGAGGTCACATTAGCTCTTAACCCTAATCCTGAATAAATAACTTTTAAAGCACTCCCCAAAGAATTACTTAAGTTCACATGTGCAAAACTTTTGTCTGTTTCTTTGACTGTGTGTTATTTAATCCAAGTATATTGGTATAATACTTCTATTATTCCTTCCACCTTGTAAAATTCATGCATGACACACACTTAAATGAACTTTTTGTTCTCCAAAGCTGAGATATCTTGCAGCCTTGTTGGCATAAAAAAGTTCAAAAATGTATCTTTATTGAAAAATGAAAATTGCTTCAACACAAACAAAATTATTAATGCTAAAACATTGCAGCTAAATGTTTATATTCAATGTAAATTTGCAGTTGAACTGAAGAGGCTGCAGAGAACATCTCTGAAGTTCACGCAAAGCACCATAATTTAGAGGCATTCAGTACTTAGATATATTAGACTATATACGGATATAAAAAAATATCCTCATGGCAAGTGCTCATGCTTGTGATATAAGTATTAAAAAAGCTTTACATGATGGACCCCTGAGTCATTGGCTACATTTCATATAGAAGTTGATAACAGTGTTGTCACTGCTCCATCAGCACGGCAGGCCTTTTTGTTGCTGGAGGACTGGAACTCATTCTGGATTTCAAGGAAGGTTTTGTTCTTGGTCTCAGGAATGACAAGGAAAATGTATATTGCCATTAAGGAGCAGATGGCCAAGAAAACCAGGAAACAGTACTGCTGCAGCCCAATCTGTGCAAATAAAACCCAACAAGAGTGAGTCCAACTCTCTCAAACATGCAAACTTCTACGTTTTGTCTCCTAAATCTAAATGTTGTAATTTAAAAATGAGGAAACATTCAAAAAAAGAAAATTTGTCATATTCAATCACTGGATGCTTACCACAATAAAAGGGAAGACCAGGCCGATGATTAAAAAGCTGAACCAGTTCACTGATCCAGCGATAATGTACGCTGCTGGCCGGGAGGTCTGTGTGAATAACTCAGTGGTCAAAATGTTTGTCACGCCACCTTCACATGAGAAGAAACAACAAAAGAAATCACTGTTAGTTTTACTGGTTGTGCAACAGCAGCTGCTGAGAAAAGACTTCAAAGTTGATTATGTGATCAGTTACCTGGTCCCAAGCCGAAGCTTAGTATGAAAGCAAACACACAGGCCATGCTCAAGTATGGAATCACAGGGCTGGCTTCCTGTCACAGTCACACAAGAGTCACAGTGTTATCTGCAGTCATATGTATGAGAAGGCATAAATCAATGGTTTAAATATCCACGTTTCACAATGCCAGCGGATAATTACCTGAAAAGTGAGCGTCAGCGTGATTAAAATGCAGCAGATACTCATCAGAGTGTATCCTCCTGTGATGAGCACTTTCCTTCCCAGACTTTCAATGAGCATGCCCTGTGAGACACACAGCATGTCACAAGACCAAAGACCCAACTCCACACAGACAGTTTCTCTGAATTTCACTCTGACCTTATGTAGCATATCATCAGTTTTGTTCTGTCAAATATAGCATCTCAGTATTTTAGTTCCTGTTGAGTTTAAGCTGTAAAAGTCTTCTCACTTTTGTTTAGTCTTTGCCGGTCTATTTTTTTTACTTTTCAAGGTTAAATTTCTTTTAAAAGGTGTTGATTGTTTTTCTACATCTTTTTTTTTTTGCATGGTGGAACACTAGAGCTGCTGAATGAGGCTGAAAGAAAAAATAAAATAAAAAACTAGCACTTACACATGTTAAAGCAGTGATGCATTCACAGGCACCGGTGCCAACGGTCACATATGGTATTTTTTCAACGGGAATGCCAGCTTGTCGGAACAAGTAGTCGGCATAGAAGTAAATCTACGAGAAATAAAGAGAATAAAACTGAATAATAAACAAAAAGCATCATCAAGTGGTGTTACAAAGTCACTGACGGGGACACTGAGGAATAGATTAAGAGAATATGGACAAAAAACAAGATTCTGATCATGTACGTACAGCGTTGATGCCGTTCAGCTGCTGTGCGATGTTGAGCAGAATGACAGTGAGAAGCTGCCAGCGGATGCTTCGGTCAGCTAGGAGCTCCCAGGGTTTCTTAACCTGGGAACCTGTTATGTTATTCCTCTCCTTCTCGATATCCTCCAGTTCATGATCGCAGTCAGCACCGTGCAGCTGCCTCAGGGCTGCAGACAGAGAAACACATGACACATGCAGTCTGTTCATTGTAGTTTCTCCACATGCAGCACACATCTCATCTGATTCTCAGGAAATCCAAAAAAAGGTTTCCTGCGTCAAATCAGTTTGTTTTCTTTCCACATCATTGTGATCACATGTTTAAACTCGCAGTGTGATAGACGAATGTTTTTGCCACTTATGATTCAAGACAAAGGGATTCCTCATCATTTAAACTACGCTGTTATGCACACACATCAGTCTCTGCAGGTCAAACATACAATCACACAGTGTTTTAGACTGAAGAAACACACAGAAGTTGCAGCATCAGTTTACCTTTCTTGCATCCCTCATTATCTCCCCTGTCAATGAGCAGGAAGCGTGGACTCTCTGGGAAACAGGGCAGGACGAGGAGCTGCAGGAACGCTGGGATGCATGTGGTGGAGAGCAGGATGGGCCACTGCTCCTCTCTGCCCAGAATCTCTCTGTGAAAACACATAGAGATCAAAATCATGATATGGTATATAATATTTTGTGTGATGCTAAAATTCAAATATTTTCAGGATTTACTTGAGGCCCATCACTTGTCCAGTCAAAATCCCGGTTGTGATGAAAATAGAAGTTCCCATTCCCATGGCACCACGAAGTGGAGTTGGAGCTATTTCCCCCAAATACTGAGGCTGAACACAAATGCCAATGCCTATAAAAAAATAAGACATAATTAAAGCCACATTTCAGAAGTTTCATGTTTAAACCAAATACTTACCAAGATGGTTTTACAAATAAAATGATAAGCTTCCCTTAAATTACTTTAAACCTATTTTTGAACTTTTTACCTGCATTTATTCCAGTGAAAAGACGTCCGATGATGAGTAACTCAAACAATCCTGTTGGGTAACTCAGACCCATCAGCAGAGCAGCCAATAGTGCAAATATATTGTTGGTCAACAATGCCCCTTTCCTGGAAAAGCAGAATTACATTTCAACATTGTAACTGGAACAAATTAAAGAAAACAGAATAACACTGTCAAAATGTTTTTTCTTCTGTTCATACCTGCCCAGTTTGACAGATAATGTCCCACCGATTGTTGCTCCTATAAATCCTCCCACAGTGAACACAGACACGATCGTGGACCAAAGCAGAGTGAGAGCATCTTCAGATATGTCTGCTTGGTAACGCTCCTTCCAAGTTTGGTTGATAAAATTCTGCACATACTGGAGATAAAAGAAGAAATACACAGCATGCACATGCAGCAGGTGAAACAGAAATGACCGATCTAAAATAATAAAAGATGCAGACTAGAAGCATGTGCTCCACTGCAAAGATATTTCCCTCCAGTGCACACATGCACTGAGAATAAGTGATGGAAATATGAATATGATCAATAATTATTTGTAGTGGTGGAATATAACTCAGTCCACCTTCTCCAAATTATCTTACTTCTTTAGAAAGTTGAGGAATTTATTCAGGGGTTACTCTCTGCTCATACATCTCATGAGAGAAATTATTCATATTTCACTTGTCTGCTTTTATCTGACAACTTTAGTTACAAATGAATATTCTGATTAAATTTGGAACTAAAAGAACTTATGATGCAAATTAAACAAATTGCTGATCAAGTCATTATTTTGTTTTATTAAAATAAATTAAATGAATGACTCTTAATTTTTGAAAAATTACAACTGACCAAATAATTTCAAGGTTATAAAAGTGTAAAACACTGTTTTCAGAATTTATCCAACCAAGCAATACATCAAATAATAAAGGAAAAGATCATCAGATTAATCCAGAATGAAAATGAACAGTAGTTGCAGCCCATGAAACTGTTCAAAGTGAGCTCTACCACAGAGTACTGTACTCTTACTTTGCCTTCTTACTGATGCCTCAGTAATACTTGTCCAATGATATATTTTATAATAATTTTCTGTATTGAGTACTTCCACTTTTAATACTTTATGCATGTTTTCCTGATTATACTTACATGCAGTTACATAACTTATAAAAGAGTATATTACTGTGTTGTATTAGTGAGCAAAAGATCATATTCTTTCCTCCACCACATTAACTTTGTCACATGAGTCGCCCACAAGAACTTAAACACAAATTCTGGTTATAAATATTTATATTTGTATTTTTTTTTAAATTTACAATAACTTCAGGCCACATTATTAAAAGCTGTAGAGCAACTTGTTACTATAAGAACCTTCCGAGTCACAAACAGCAGTTTTTCTTACCGTTGTGGGTCCATTGATGACTGACACATTATATCCATACTGAAAGGTTCCTCCTATACACGCAGCGCACGCGGCCAGTAGGAGAGATCTGTTAGGAAGCTGCAACCAAACAAACACAAAACAAACACAAAACAAACAGTTACTGACAAATAAACAAACCAAATCTAGAAACTGCGACCCGCCCACGGAGGCACTTTTTGTCTAAAACTCTAATGTAATTACAATCCACATACTGTACCTTTATCTTCTTCTGATCTTTGGTTTCTCTAACAAGCAGAGGTTGGTATTCTTCCACAAATTCTTTTGGCATTTTGTCGCAGATTTTTTCGCTCAAAGTTTCGTCCGGTGGGTTTTTGTTTGTCGAGTTTCCTTATTTTGTGAAAGAGCTGAACAGGAACGTTGGACCTGACTGGAGGATGACTTTATCCTGAAGATAATACAATTAATCTGTTGTCATGCAGTGACCGCGAGGTGAGGAGAATCGGTCTCATTATTCCATGTTCATTAAGATTTCACGACATTTATTTAATCTCTGCTCTCCGAAAGTTCACAGAGAGGAATTAGGCTCAAATCTGTCCGAGAATGAAAAAGCTGTTGCGCAGTTTTTATTGCATTTCCCGGAAAAAAATTAAAACCATTGAAGTCAGTGTGATCAGCAGCACCAGGGTTTCTGATCAGCAGTGCGAAGAGGAGGCTGACTGCTGAGAGGTTAAACGCAGACAGTAAACAGCTGTCTCTGAAAATCAAATGAATGAAAGAGGAGCCTTAAAAACAAATTTCATTAAACCTACCTCTTATAACGAAATATATAGCTAATTTTTAACTGAACACTGTTTTCACATTGTCATAGAGTATGCACCTTAAATGGGATTTAAGTGTAAAATATTGGCCTAAAATGTTGAGTCAGTTGAGAAAAGGCTAAAAAAAAAATCTTAGTGAATTGATGTGATTTAAATGAAATCTTTCTAATCTCTCTTTAAAGAAGTTGCCTTCTGCCTGCATTTTCCTCCTCATGTCTCAAATGCTGCCTCATTTTCTCAACATTAAAATCAGCCTTGGCTTTCTTTGTACCATGCGCGCACACGCACATGCGCGCGTCATAGGTGCGCTCCGGTACTCAGACGGCACTACACCTCTGTTTGTAACTTAACATGCTGATAAAATACGCTTCATGATGTCTCCCTCTATGGATCAAACTTCGAAGTGCAGTCAGTGAAGTGATGTGCGGCAGCTGCAGTCTGACAGCTGATTGTAACAAAGATTAATGTGCTAAATGTTCAGATGTGATTAAAAAAAACATCGAGACACTATGCGGTGTTTGTTATACTTTATTTCCGCTGGGTGGATCAGATGGGACCCCATAATGCTTTCTTGTGAGGTCTACAGCTTTGAGTTACTGATGTTTTATCAGTTCTCTTTAGATCAGTTAGTACAAGTTCTGGGTTGCCAGGTTGTAGCTGGTGTTTATCCTCCTCCAGCAGGAAACTCACTTTATCTTTTACATAATGAAAACTCCTCCACTGGACCTATAATGTTAGCATAGCATCTGGATAATTATTCACAGCTTATCAATATGTATAACTGTAGACATGATGGATGCGGAAAGATCAATAAGCATTAACTGATTACCAATATTTGCAACTTCATAACTGCCAAATACAAAGGACCAACACCAACCAAACTGTGTTTTTCTCACAACGTAGAACCACAAAATTGCTCTGACTCATAAAGAATTTTAGGCATTTTATTGTGTGACTTTAACATGATCTAAAATTTAGTACCAAAGCAGGAATAAACCATAACTTTCAACTTACAAACTTTTTTTAAATAGTGTCAATTGATACCACATACAAGTTTTAGACATTGCTCACATTTCCCTCTTTATTTTTATGTGACACTTTTCAATCTGAACAAAGGATTCATTATCCAATAAACAGAACAATACTACAGAAAAACCTAAAAATTAAAAAAAAAAACTTCCAGACAAACATCACACAGCACCTGAGCTTGTTACACAGCTCCCTTCGATGAGAAAATGATCACTTTGGATGTGTAAATGGCAAAAAATATTCAGAGTAAACTGGCTAAAAAAAGTTCTGACAGAATAAAGTTACTGGGAATGACACAGTAACATTACTATTGTAGCCTGGTTTGTTGAATTAGCGCAAAGTGTAAATTATAACTTACCTCCTTCTTTGTTTGCACGGATCCCGGATCCAAATTCATTTTGGAAGCCAGCGTAAAATGATGCTTGAATGAACCATTTATAATGGATGTTCTACTTCGGTTGAAGCTCTTTCATAAAGGCAGCCCACTAGAAGGTGCAGCATATGATCTGAGCCCCGGGGGGAGACTCATTAATTCCTCGAACCACATTCCTTCAGAGTGCTGCTGAAGCTTTCCCTTGGTTAGGAACTGATTATTGACCCAAACACAAAAATGCTCTAAATGACCTGTTGATGTATATATTAATAGGACGGGGCACCTGATGTGTCCGAGGGGCAGGATAAACAAAAAGGCACCAGCATAAGAGGCTGTTTCAGAGGCATTTAAGGTAAAACAGTTGTAATACCTGGGCAAGATTAAATTGTTTTATAATGTGACAAAGAGTCAAAGTACAACTACTAAATCTCTGGACTATTAACCATTTAGAGGCGCATACATACTAACCAATTTTCCAGGATTTAGGGGAACCTACATTGCACTGTGTGAATTTTTTTTCTACGTTAAGAGCAGCAGTTTGTGCACTACATCATGTTTTGTTGGCAATGCATCATATTTTCTCCATTTTTGAGACACTGATTAATCCACTGCATTATGTTTCCTTTACTGAAAGGACACCTGAGGAGACTGCATCATGTGTTAATTACTCAACATGCACACTGGGGGGCACTGCATCATCATCATCATCATCATTCTCCACTTTAAAGGCAGAGATTATTTCACTGCATTTTGTTTTCTCCATTCGATAAACACCAAAGAGCACTGCATAATATTATCTGTGTTTTAAAGGCACAGATTAGACCCCTGCATCATCTCCACTCTGCCTAAAGGAGTTCTGTGGGAACTACAACACATGTTTTTCCATTGCAAGTGTACTCTAGAAGGCACTGCATCAAGTTTTTAACCATTTTAGGGTACCAGTTAGAGCACTGTATTGTGTTTTTTGCACTGGAAGGGCACCTTGGCACTAAATCACATTTTCTTTTTTCAATCATTCCATTGCATTTCTCCACTAAAAGTCATCTCAGATGGAATTGCATTATGTTTTCTCTACTTTTTGGATGCTGATTATTTTACCTCATCATATTTTCTCCATATTAAGGCCACTTAAGAAGGCTCATCAGCATGTTTTTTCCTCCATCTGCAATCCTTTTTTAAAAAAATGAGGCAACCAGGCTTTTCAGCCCAAAGTTAACAATGAAACATTTTTTATTTCCACCGTTTCCTTCTTTTTCATTTGCACATCACATCATTAGTTGTGACATGGGTTGAATGACTTAAAGTCCCTATAAGAACAATGAATTTCTAAACATTAGCACATTTTCAACACCAGTTGCTCCACATTGCTGCCAATGGGTTAATAATAGTACTACGAGGCTTTTTAAGTACATACTGTTCGACACGCATGATCCAAACAGTTGAGAAGTTTACCAGCCAAAAAAACTTTAATCCTGCGAAAGCCTCTCAGAATTTGCTCACTCTACCATTTGGCCATTTGAGCCTGGAAGTGAAAATCCACCCCAAAATAGAATAAAGGCATGTTATTTCATTGTTATGTACATGTTATTTTACAAACATGCAAAGTTTGAGATTGTTTGTGAGGAGCAGATAGTGTGTGGTGATTTTATCACTTTTTCAGATCCTCCAGCGGCTCCACACACAGCAGATAAGAAAAGATTAGTCATGTGACAGTGATTGTAGCAGCTCTGTGAATATCATGTGATTCACAGCTTTAGGCACTTCATCCAAATGACAAATGTCTGCATGATTTCTAAAAAAACAAATACAAAAAACAACTGTAGATTCTACCGTAAAAGTTTAAAAGCATCTCTACAAAATGTCACCTGAAAACATCATAGAATAAAGTTCTCAAAGAGTATATATTTTAATTTACACTAATACAATATATTAAACTACTCAACATATATATAGTTACAATGAATTTTACCATGACCATCTACACTATTAAAATAGCCCATTACTTAGATGTTAATGTAACTATAATAAGTATCCAATAATACAATGAGAGAGCCACTTAGCTATAAAGCAAGTAAAGGCTCAAACTTCTTACTTCAAATACATTTTGCTCAAACTATTTTTGTACTTTATGTGGAGTATTTTTGTGGTGTGTACAGTAAATTTCACCACCTCACTTTGCTTAAATTCATACTACAAAACAAAATTACATTAATTGAATCAGTAGAAAGTAATACTGTAGGTTCAATGGTTAAGTCTAATATGCTGAAATCATGCAGGCTCAGATTTAAAAGCCTCATGAGGAGTCCGCGCCGAGTGTCATGTTTGAGTTTTACCGCACGGGGGCGCTTCATCCGCACGGTAGCGTCTTTGTGCAACACTGAAAATCTTCCCCCACTGATTTAGGAAACAGCAGAGAGGCTGCTGGCGGCTGGAGTTCACAATGTCGGGCAGAAAGCCCCGGTCTGTGGCAAACCCTCTGGAGTCTGCGATCACCACACCGAGTGAGAAGATCCTGAAGGAATGTCACAGTCTGTACGTGGACAGCGACAACGGTAAATAATCAATAATCCGGATCAATACGGAGTTTGAACCCTGAAAGTGAAACAAGCACGCATAGTTTGGCTATTATGTAACTTATTTAGTGGTAAAGCGGGACTCGGACTGAGGTTTTGCAGGGACCTTAGGGCTGAAATGCTGCTGGTTTGTGGTGTGGAGCAGGTGGAGCAGGTGGAGGTCTGCAGCAGCTGTCCGTCAGTGTCAACATGTGACACTGAACACTGAGGCTCCTCTGCAGCCGCGCGGGGAAGCGTCTGCATGTCATCCGACTCTTTGCACAGGAGGTTTGATCCTAAAACCAGGTTAAAAACTGAAGCTGAGGATTTGTTTTCCAGTGAATAATATCAGGGGAAGCGTTGGGTCCTGAACAATAATCGTATTATGATGCACAGTCATTTGATCAGTGTGTGTGGGTGCAGACTTTGCACCTGAAGGAGTGGCTTTACAGTATTTACTGCTTGTCTAATTGCAGTGTATTGGTCAACTCTGGTGTAACAGAAGAGCCTTTTCTCCTCATTAATGATGAAATAAGGCACGTGCAGCAGCGTTAAACAGACAAAATTAGACTCTGTTGTAAATCTGAACTTGAACTTCTGAGCTCCACTTGCAATGTGTTTCCTGTTGTAAACATTTGATTTCTTGGTCAGCTTTTTTCCAACTCAAGGTCTAATATAATAATTTGTTTTGGGGCTGAAAATAGTTCACTGTGAGTTTATTTGCGTACTTATTTTACCATGAGTAAAGTGACTGTTAGTCTTTAAATGCTCAAAAACAGAGAAAAGAAATGAAATTTTGCTCTCCCCAGAGACCAACATAAAGCCTTTAAATGTTGTATTTTTTCTGATCAAAAGTTCAAAACTCATATTTTCTTAGTTTACAATTATAATTTACAAATAAAAGCAGTAAACTATCCAATTTTGTTCACTGGAAATAAATGAATATCTGGCATTTTTGAATGATTAAAAGAATGATTAAAAAGATAAATCCATCAAAAAAGGCAGTGATCAACTAATAGTTTCAGCACAAATAGAAAAATCCCATAGAACTGCTGATTTGTGACTTTTATACTTTTCAGTAACTCTATTCCATATATATATAAGGTTCCTTCAAAATTATTTGAAATGACTGAAAAGTTTTTAACGTTTTTTTTCTCCCATTTAGATTTTTTAAAACCTTTTTATCTATGAAAGAGGTCTTTGCTTAGATGAACACTTTGTTTTTCAGCATTACTGTCACTCACACTGACACATTTACACACATGCACGGTTGGAACAGATGCAGCACAAGAAGTTTGATCTGTCGACCGCCGAGCAGCTTTGTGGAGGCAGTGTAACCGTTTGCTCAAAGGCTCCTCATCATTGATTAAACTCTGTCCCCTGTTTTGATTAGATTTTAGAAAAAAAGAAAAGATGTTTTTTTTAAATGAAAAATCGGGTTGCTCATACATTTTTTTGGATGACATGACAGAGAGTGTCTCAATTGTCTTCACTGGAAGGTTTGTGAGAACTATTCACTGTGAAAACTACCACTTTAATCAGTTTAATTGTGTGTGTGTGTGTGTGTGTGTGTGTGTGT
>JAPZDY010000022.1:19813430-19843687 GCA_029783645.1 Ctenochaetus hawaiiensis | reverse complement strand
CACACACACACACACACACACACACACACAGAGGCTTCTTTGCAGCATATAAACAGGCTCGGGAGACACCAGTCTCTCCATCATCTCTCATCTTCTTCCTCTGCCTCTCTGTTCACATCCTGCTGTGGTGAAGGTGATGAAGATGAATAATATATTTGCAGTGCAGGACTGCAGAGTGGCAGGATTATCTTCCATGTACAGGAAACCCTTTAAAGCGAGCGTGTTGAGCTGCAGAGGACTCAGAGAGGACTGTCTTGTTGCAAACTGCAGATTCATAGTAGTCTCAGGTTTGTTCTCATATTGTCTCTTTAACTCTTTCACAGGGGAATGCAACGCTCCACCTTTACCCTCACTTTCGACCACTTCTTGAGTTCAAAGGTGAGTCTTTTCTCCTTAATTCAGCATCAGTATCTCATGAAGGGTTTCTGTAAGGGTCACTGTTGAAAGTTTTAACCCTCTGTGTAATGAAAAAGTAGTGATATTAAAACGACACGCCTCTCTGCTGCTCGTTCCTTTATGTAAATCTATTTTTACATCCTAGATGAATCACTGCGTAGATTTTTTTGTCTGCATGCAGGTTTTTCAGAGTTTCTAAGGTGATGCGTCACATAATAGATCCATTTCTGGGCACCTCACTCATTAGAACAGTGAAGTACATGTTTTATGTGTTCCTTTGAAGATAATCACTTAAATCTAGTGGCTTTGCATCTCCCTGCCTTTGATACCGAAACCAGCATAAAATATTCTCTTTTTTGTACGATGTTAGGATCAGCACTGCAGTCTAAGTGCCAGAACATGCTTTATTCCTTTCACTGTAAGGCCAAAAAAATTCTAACTAATATAATATCATCACCTTTGCAGTTTATGCATTAGAGAAAAAAATGAGTTTGTTTTTGCAGTCATCAGGAAAGTCATCAAAGAAAGAAAACAGAGGATAAAGTATAAAAACGTGCTGGAACAGCAAGAAAAAGCAGCATAAGAAACACTGAACTGGAGGGAGATGTTATTATCTGTTGCAGACAGAGATTGTTGGTCCCTTTAAGGCTTAAGATGCTGTTCTGTTGTGTAAATAATTAAAAGACTATGAAAATTGCAAAATTTTGTACGGTTATTGAAAACTAATTGTAAGCAATAAAATCCTCATGTGTTTCATAATGACAGACAGAACTTAGTTTCCCTGCAGCACAATTCATACGTCTGCTGACCCCTGTGATGTCACTGGTGTTGAGGAGGAACTGCAGGCGATTTTAACTTGGTTAGTTCGGGGCCATGCTGCTACTCAAAAACAAAAACTTGCTCATGCAATGCATGTTGGTACATGTAGGACACAGTCAGCATGGCTCCGTCCGCAGGAGAGCTCAGCTCTTTCAGTCAATGAAGGACATTATATGCAAGTTTGTGCTGTAAGTGATTGTATTTACCATCAACCCTGATTCATCTGCATAAAATGGGGCACATTTCCCTTTAATGTTAATCAAAATGTATGAAACAGACTCAAGTTCAAGTCTAAAAGTTGAGTTTTAGAAACTCAATATAAAACATGCAATTCATAGTTTTGACAGAGAAATTCTGTCCGTTTTGATTGTGTGTGTTAGGTTTATGGTTTTGGTCCTCACAGGTCAGTCTTACCTTTTTTGTGATTTGAGCTTGTGTGCTTCACCTTGATGACTCAGCACTGAGTCATAGCATTGACGTATCTTCATAAATCAGACCAGACTCCTGTCCCCCTCTTGTTGCATTTGTGCTGTTTGTTTCTGGGACACGTGAGTCGAGATTACTCCCATATGAGACGTAATTAGCGGCACATCGGTTTGAGACAATATTGGTCTCGGCTCTCTGTGCGTCAGCAGTGGTCTGAAGCTTCTGGATGTTGAGGTGCTCGTGCAGAAAGTCTGGGTGTGCCTGCTGTCTGAGTGGGAGCATCAGTGTGGATGGGGAGAGGGGAGGGCAGGAACGTATGTGTGTGTGTTGACAGTGAGTGTATAGAGAGTGAGGGTTCACTGGGTGCGGACCAGAGCGCTCACGGTATGGCTCGTGAGTCACACGCCCCATCGACAGCAGTGCAGTGGAGTCAGGAGGAGCTGCTGAGAAATGTCACAGCCATTAGAGACGGCACAGCCTGGACTCCAGCAGCAGCAGCAGCAGCAGCAGCAGCAGCAGCTCTGCAGGCCTGCACAGCCAAGCAACACCAACGGTCTGCTGCGGGAATACAAGCAGGCTTTTCATTTGAACTCCATCACCGCCTCTGGAAATACACTATAACAGGCGTTTGTTTACCTGTCACAGCGACTGAGGATGACTCATCAGAAAAAAGCACCATATATCCTTATGTGGGAGTAGCTGCTGATTATACAGTTTAGTCTCCTTTGGGAGATGCTTGGAAACACTTTTAATGCTGTTTTAGAGCTAAATCAAGGGTGTTTAACTCTGTCTTTTCATCTTTTTCAAATCAACCTGTTGTCCAGAGCTTCGATTACTTGCTGCATGGAAATTTTTTCATCACAGGTCAAGTGAATTGTCGCAAAACAGAACACACAGAGTTAAAGCTGTGCTGTTTAGTTCATTTCTTTAGATATGTTTGCACTGCGTTTGGTTTGACTTGTTTAGTCCAACAAGTTCTTTTTTAGTCTCGTAGTTGATGCAGCATTACTGCAGCCTTTGCCCTTTTCCTCGTGCACAGGATCTCCAGTGTAGCCTTCTCAGTTACAGTCACTTGAGGAACTTAGCAGTCGTTGGCGAGTACTGCTCTTGTTCCCTTTTCAGCTTTCAGGAGACTCAGAAGACTTTCTTCAACTAAACTGGACGAATATGTCTGTATGAGCAAGGCTGCCTTATTCAATATTTTCAAATGGACTTGCATAAGTGCTCTTATTCTCTTTTTACTAATGCAAAGATGCATGCATGAGTGTGTTCTGAACAGTTCTGACCAAGCACAGTGTAGACCGGCAGACTGACAGAGAAATAACTTGAAGCTACTTGATGATATTTGCATATGTATAAAATGTTTTCCTTTCACCTGTGGCGCAGTGATAATTGCATGAAAATGGGAAACACACTGCAAAGATGTGTGATAGGAGGCAGCGCTGATGTAGGAGAAACATAAAGGAATGCTAATGTGCCACAGCAGCAGCGGCCATGCTCGCTGCAGCACAAGGATGGGATTTGTGCTGGCCGTTAACACCTGCCTCTTCCTATGAAACAGGCTCAGTGTCAGCCCAGGCCTGTCGTGGATGTGGGTGGGGTTTATTTGGTCAATAGTGGGGGGTCTGTCTAAAACAGTGATCCTGTTCTGGAGCTCAGAGTCGGGGGGGGGGGGTTTAAACTGGTTTTGTTGGTTTTGTTGGAGTGTCGTAACCTCACATTGCGTTGCCTCACAGTCGTTCTTCACTGGCTAGCTTTATGTCCCACGCCCCACGCTAAAGCTGCCAGTTGAAGAGCTGTTGTGTGTAACCATGACAACCAAATCGCAGTGGAGTGGATGGTGATAAAAATTGCAGATGCAAACATTTGAGGAGTATAAGTTTTATCTGTGAGGGTGTGGCTGAGTTAAACCCATGGATGTTATCATAGTGGACGTTGAAGCTGATGCAGAAGTGCCTTAAACCTGCATTCTCTTTAGTGGCCAACAGGGGGCGAAAGGAAGAAAAATTCTGATCGTGTATAAGCTTAAACTTGATTAAATGCCTCATTTAAAAGTTTCTTGAGGAGTTTATGGTCTAAATCACCAGTTTTAAGTCTCCTTACTGCAAGATGTTCATTTTGTAAATTTTGATTCAATTTAGAGGAAAATTGACAATAAAGCAACGTAAGCCTTAGGGTGGGGCTACCTTGTGATCGGCAGCTGGCTATCATGGTTTGTCCTTGGGTTCTCAGTTAGATACAGTCAGGATAAAGGTGTAGAAATGCATATCTGACCTCTGTTCACCTTCCTCAAACCAGAAGTTATTGATTCTTTTTCCTCAGATGTTTAAATGCAGGTACACAGCTTACACACTATATTCAGATCATTCTGTGCATTTTTGCAGTCCAGTTAAGAAAAAAACTTTTCAAATGCAACCTTGCAAGCTCGAAAACTGACAGCATTTCCTGATCTTTAATGTCAACTTGCCTTCCTCAGGTTTCCAAGTATTGACTGCACTGCAGCTTCTAGTTGCATAGTATAATGTGGTCTGAAGAGGAGATGGCTTCCTGCAAGGAATCAACTTTTAATTTATTGATCATCTGTGTTACTAAGCATTTATCCTCTACACACACTGGGTTTGTATTTTCCAGGTGTTTTGGACTATTTGTCTGCAGAGATCTCCACCTCCAAGCAGAAGAAGTTCAGTCTGGTGACATTTGTGGACACACCAGGTTTGGTGGATGGAGACATGGTCTATCCTTTTGATGTCAACAGTGCCATCACCTGGTTGGGTATGTCTTTGCAGCTGTAAGTTTAACTATTTGCTCTAAAATTGTTGTGTTCCTCTAATCTAATGTTTTTTTTTGTTTGTTTTTCTGTGTGCAGGAGAGCAGGCCGACCTGGTCTTTGTGTTTTTTGATCCAATGGGTCAGGCGCTCTGCAAACGCACACTCAACATTGTGGAGAAGCTGAGTGAGAAATGTGGAGATAAGCTGTTGTTCTACCTCAGCAAGGCAGATGAAGCTGGGAATGAAACAGACAGACAGGCAAGAAAGACACGACATGTTTGGCTTTTTTCCCGCCTAAATTGAACCAAAAGCACTTACATTTGTTTCTGTTTGCAGAGGGTGATGATGCAGATAGTTCAGGAACTGTGTCGCCGTCCAGGTCTCAACAAATGTGGCTTTGAGATGCCGACAATATACATCCCCAACCCACAGAAGGTGAGACTGTTTGCTTTCTGTATGTTTGAAATGTATATGATTTTAGTTTTAATCTTACGCTATAATTACCATCTGATTCTTGCCCTACATCACACAGTTCTCTGATAACCCAACCAATCACCAGTTTGGAGCTGTTCTGTTTTTAAATATACATTTCCTTTAACAGATCCAGGTCTGATCTTTAGTCAGGATTTAAAGCTCTCTGCTGTCCTTGGGGTTAAGCAGGTATTGATTATACTTGAATGTAAATTTTCCACTCCAGGGTTCCTGGTGACTGTTGAAGGCTGGTACAGAATGATTCATTTTTGCAATATGAATGAAGACTGAGAGAGTTATCTTCTCTTGGGGTGGGAACCGGGGTTGTAAACCATGGCCTTTGATCAACCACCTTTGACAATGGCAGCCCCACTCCTGAGTTATCGCTGCACCATCTTGTGATCTACAACCACAAAGCTCTGCTCTGCATGGTAGATTTGTGCATTCTTACCAGACTCCCACTTTATTTTTCGCTGAGCAGGTGCAGCTTCATTTCCTGCTAGATGCTCATGGCTGTCAGTTTGAGTGCAGTCAGGAATTGTCAAGGAAGTTTCCAGACCTTCCCTGTTTGAGATGCACGGCTGTGAATGTTTGTGCATTTATTCCAAAAGTGATGCGCTGATGAGCTTTTATCTGGTGTAGCCGAGCCGCTGTGTGAACCAGATCGATGGCGTTTGTCAGACCATCGAGAAAACCATCAACCAGGCCGTTCAGAAGACTCTGGATCAGCTGGAGAAGGATTGTGATCTTATTTGTTCCACCATCAGCAGCAGACTAGAGAAGGACAGGTAAGCATGTGATCATTTACCCTGATGAAAAATGACATGTGGGATCTTTGAGCCAATGAATCATGAATGTATGTTGGAGACAATAGATGTTTTCTGCTGCAGAAAAATGTGATATTAAAACTATATTTTCTTTGTTTGCACACAGGGCTGATGTGTCCTACAACAAAAGCATGCGTCTGAACTCGTTCTTGTGCGGGGCTCTGGGTTTCGTCCTTCCCACCCTCTTCATCCTCAGTTTCATTGTGAACACCCTCTCCAAAGAACAGCTGGAAGAGCTGCTGGGTGAAGGGACGACTCGGTTCGTCTCCATCTGCACAGTAAGTCCTGAAAGTCACACAAGAAATATTTGTACAAGTGACATTGTAACATCTTAATAAAGTATATTTTCTTTCCATGTTCTGTGTCTCACAGGGAGTAGTGATGTATTTATGGGACTGGATACCAGAAGATGGACAAGTTGTGTTTGTGATCACCTTTGGAGCCTTTTGCTACCTCCTGCTTTTCCTAGCAAAGTATTTTGCAGGGTAAGTGTAACAAATACAATACAAACATATACGCATACAGAGCTGAACTGGTTTATTGATAAATCAACTGGATATACTCTTCAGCTTTTTTGTGTTTTATATCAGTGTAAATAGAAGATTTGGTGGTTTTGAAATGTTGAAAAGACAAAACAAGGCATTTAAAGGCATCATTTTGGGCAGATCATCATTTTAAACAGACATTTGTTGTTAGTGTCTGATATTTTTTTTAGGAAATAATCAACAAATTAGTTTACAGTGTTAGTGGAGATACTTCATATTGCAGACATATGCACACACACAAACACACACACACTCACTTGCACACACACATGCCCATTTGGTCCATATTTTAAGCAGGTCACTCAACATGAAACACTAATATAAATAACTGTAACCCTCAGAGAAATGTCTAAATAGGGAAGAGCTTTTTATATTCCATAAAGAAGGGTGTGTGTTATACATCCAACATGTACACACTCTTTCTCTCTGTCACACACACACACACACACACACACACAGAAAGACATGTACACACAGACATAGTGATATTTATAATTCTGAGCAAATGTTGTTGTATGTTCTTTATCCTCAGCCGAGGGAATAAGACTCTGACGAAGAAGGAGAAGAGAGCGATGGCAGAGTACAACGATTATATCCAAGATGTCGTCAAAATAAAGAAGGTTAGATTTCTATTTTGTGTTTTTACACAAGAACAAAAGTAAAAGCTGCAGTAAGACTGTGTATAATGTGAAAGGTGGTTACAAAGCTCTCAATCTTTGTAGCTGAACAGACCCTTTTAATGTCTTTCACTTCATTGTTTCTATGAGTTTACTGCAAACAGTTAACAAGTGACACAAAACATTTATGTGGTAACATGTCAGCTGATGTCAGTTGATAAAACATCAACATTTCATGCTGCTGTTCCTTTGAATGACATGAATAGTGACTTATCAGACCATATCAGCATCACAAGCAGGTTTTGATTTCAATAAATCTTAATATTTATAACATTAATGCAGGTTTAAATAGATTTCATTGTTCACATTTGAACCATCAGATATTTGAATCTCACACAGTTAATTTTCTTCCACAGGGGAACCTGTATGAATGGTACCTGCAGCAGTGTGCAGCAGAATATGACCTCTGACCTCAGATCAAATGCAGACAGTTTAATCATGTATGTTTGTCTTGTGAGGAGCCACTCGTCCGCTGCCGTGCATCGTTTGGTGTTTCTCCTGGAATCTGCAGGACTTTCTGAACAGACGATCAATAAAATAGTCAAACAATCAGGTTTTTCTCTTCTCGGTCAGGCGGTTTGACCAGAAATCACTCCCAATGTTCATCATCTCGAGAGCTTTGATCAAACTTTACCGTTAATAATCTAAGTGGTGCCTTTAATAGTCAGTGCAGGAAAAGCTGTGATTGTATTTGTTTGATGAAAGCACATTTCATAATGTGAATCAGTTTTTTAAAATTTTTGTAGTACATAAATGTGGACTGTAAAAAGAAGTTACAACTGGACTTTTTCTTTGTTTCTTAATGAGTACCTGCAGCTGTTTTCTGCCAGCAAACACAGTTTTTACAGTGTTCTCATAAGCCTGCCCCTCTGTGGTCACTGCACTGTCCTGAGGTCTGCCACGTTGTCTTTATGAGATCGAAATATGTCCTACACTTTTGTTTGCTTTCTAACCTTTTGCAATATTACAACGGCCAGTGCTGCGATAACACTCGGGCATTACAGTTGGGCTTCTCATCAAATATTTTCATACCAATAGGAGCTAAGTTTTCTCCAGCTTCCAAAGAGTCTTTGTCGAACTTTGAAACATTTATTTTGTTGTGTGATTTCTTTCATGTTGTCATACACACAGCAGTCAGGGCCTGTGACTTGAGTAAAATCGCTGCATTGATGTGTCACTCCTTGTTGTAAATGAGCACTGAACCCTTCATGTCGTCCATAGAATCTGGTTTAATGACTAAATGGCCATGAACTGCCTTTACTCAACTGTTTGTAGGCGTATTTATTAGTCTTTGAGGTGCTTCTTACTTTTTACCCAAATAATGAAGAAAAACCTCTGTGGGCTGTTTGCAATATTATTGTAAACATTGTCTGTTTGTATTTTTGTGTGTGTAGTTAAACTTCTTACTCTTTTATGAGATTTTTCATTCATAAACTTCGTGTGAATTTATATACTCTATGTAAATTTTTTCAAAATAGTATATTATTGTATTGCTTGAAACAGAGACTCGACAAACTGGTACAGAAACGTTTTTTAGTGCTTCTGACCTGATGAATGAAACTTGTCATAAAGCTGCAAACTACGTTCTGTCACTTCCTGGAAAATTATTAAACATTTTCTAATGATTTCTACTTTACTGACTCTTTATTTTTTTCTTGCTCAATGAAGTCAAGAGATGCAGATTGAGAAATGCAGAAAGCAGCGAGTCATTATTGTTGAAAGATTTTTATTTCAAACTTTAGTTATAAAAACATCATTCCAGGTTGCTCTGTAGGAACAACAATGCTATTTAAAATGCTGTGTGGATTTTTGTGTCAGGACTCAAGTATTTTGAGATCATCAGCACAACAGGACGTACAACTCTGATTTTAAAGCAGATGGGACGCTGTTTAAAGCTTAAATAAAGCAGAATGTAATGTTGATTTTTTTAATCCTTTTGATGTATACTCACATTAACCGTCCACAGATGATATATTTAATGTTTTACCTTGTAGGCTTCACTGATTTTTGTAAATTTAGGCTTATTATAACAGGTTAATTAGTAACAGATGGTAATATATTTGGAAATAAAAGGCGAAAAAGAAAAGGCTTGTGTGAGAAGATGTTCACCACTTTGTGAAACATGATTGTCTTAAGGATTTTACTGCATTAGTTCAGAGAAAAAAACGTCTAAAACTGTTGTCTGTAAAAGCAGTTTGTTGCATTCTGTTTTATTTACATTTCACACAGCATCTCAGCTTCCTCTGAATCAAGGTTGTAATCAAACATCTGCTTTATCCCCTTCTTTCATTTCATCACAAGCTGCTGAAAAATGGGAGAGATGATGCAATCACAATGTCTGGGGAAAAAAAAAATATTAAAGCAGCAATATCATTTCTGCTTGCAAAAGAGCCAGTATCCCCAGTAAGAGCAGGCCACAAACCTCAGTTCCCTGAGTTAGTAACAAAGAAAATCCCCGTGGAGGCGACAGCTATCAAAAATAACCTTAAGTTACTATAGGACTCTTTCTAAAGAAGTAATGTCTATTCTTTAGAAAATAAATGAATCTATTTCGCAAGCACTAGTGTTTGATCAGAGACTGCTAAGAGTTTCATTTGTGCTATCTACTCGCAAGGCAACCAATACAAAGAGGTAAGTTGTAATCCTAGAAAGCTGCATTCAGGGTTCTGCTGCAAGTGATTATGCAGTTTGTTTTTTTTAGCAGATTTAAGCTTGTTTGCTGATGCATCTAAATTCAAAACTATTTTTTTAGGGGGCTTATATGCTTTAATTCCCATTGTATTAAATTACTGTATACCATGCAGATCTAAGGCCTGTACGAAGGCAATACAACCAGATCTGTTATTTAAAACTTAGAAAAATTCAATTCAAATTGTACCTTCTTGTCTTGTTACAGTGCATTCTGGATTATAGCTATATACAATGTTATTTGTACAAAAAATGCCAATGCCCATCCGTGGCTTCTTATAAACAAAGTGTACAGGTAGATACATCTTGCAGCAGCGCAGAGGCTGAATCCAATATTGCTTTGTTGTGAGACATGACAACATTGTCATAAAAAACCTGCCAACACAGTGATTCAGCGTCTTCAGACCCTGAATGGCTCATTTGTCACGTTGAAGTGTCTCTCAGGAACAAAAGAAAGTTTCTGTGTCGTCCTCGGGGGGACAAATGCCTCCATCAGTCCTCTCCTCAGAGTGTGAGTGTGTGTCATGTGTGTGTTTGTGTGTCCAGACCAGGATAGCTGCTCAGCGTCTCAGCACCATAAGTGTCCATGTTGAGGTGGACTTTGGGTTCGTCCTTGTGACCCTCAGTCATGAAGTCATTGAGAGCCTTTGTCAATCAACCAAGAAATGTCTCCAGTCCTGCGAACAGTACCGCCCCCCCAAAAAGAAAAAACAATGAGACACATTTAAAAGTTTATATTTCAAGTCAACAGCTGACGACTCGCAGCATGTGGTCAACATGAGTGAAATGGAGAATAGAAAAAGCTCATATTTGTCCGTACTTGCCAAGTCGTGCTAACATCCTTCAAATTTTGTGTTTGCATTATTAGAAATAAAAAACATGAGAGACATGAGGAACACTGCAGTCAGATCAGACCAAAACAGACCAAAACAGACCAGAACAGACAGAATAGACAGAACAGCAAACAACAACAATAAACAGCAACACAGTAACGTTTTTTTTTTTTTTTCAGTATTGCTAATAACATCAAATTATAACATAATTATGGTTGGGAATCACCAGAGGCTCCATGATGCAATATTATCACAATGTTTAAGTCTTTATGTAATATTATTATTATCAAATACTTATGCAATGTGCTGAATTTTGCAAAATATCACAATATTAACTCCTTCATGATTTTTTCTTGCCTCTATTAAATAATGAAGGGACTCCTGAAAATTATTTTAAAATGTTTCCAGAAAGGTAATTTTTACTTTGATACTAATTATAAGAGATATTAATTATTACAATCACTTCCTCATGCAACCTGAATCGTTTTATTTAGTGCACAATCAGTCCAAACTATTTCAGCCACATGTATTATTTTAGTATTTAGGGAACATCCATAAAAATAATTTTAAAATTACATACCCTGTAAAATAGTCACTGTATGAAATGAGTATATATTAAATGAGCTACTGTATTTTTCTGTTCTGCTCTGACTTGTAGTTTTAATAAGCTAACTAGTTTGGCTTGTATAATACCTTCCATGTGATTAAAGTCACAAGCTCCTTGACTCTGTGTGTTTTCTGACAGAGTGATATTTACATTTGTTATGTTTTTCTTCACATTTGAACCTGAGGAACCTAAAGAACATAACAGCTATTGTAACCGTGACCAGATTTAAGTCTGGAAAGGAGACTTACTCCACATCTCGCTTCTTAATCGTCTTTCCGGATCCTAAGACCTCTGCCACTCGGGATACAATGGGATCATAGTTCATGCTAGCAACAGCAACAACCTCCTCACTCCTGTAGATGAACCGAAGAAAGAAACATAAATAAGAAACTGATGTTAAATCAGACCAAGAGACACAACCTGAGACTACAATCAGCTCATAAATACAGAGCAGATGATACATATTAAAAAACTAGATATGCATTGACTTTACACTTTCCATTTTATTTAAGATTATTTTGAAAACTGAACAAAAAATTATCACAAAATAAAACTCACCTGGTGTAAAAAGCCACAAATCTCAGTTCATCCAAATCTCCTTGTATAATGACATCATCAAATCCATCACCATAACCTTCACAAATATAAAATTACATTCATATAAGTGTTTATTTGTCATCAGACAAAAGAAAAACAGTCTAATTCAGGCCCAATTCTCAGTCTCAGCTCTATATTTTTAAGTTTTACAGCTAGATGGCAGTATAGTAACTACCCATGACAGGCTCTGATCTTTCTTACAGCAGATTTCTTACAAAATTTTGGCATCAGGCTAAAACAAACTCTCTTTAAACTAAGAATGTGTGAAGGGGTCTGGTTTTTACCTGCATAGCGTATAGTCTTCCCAAACATGGCTGACCAGAAGTAAGGCACAGTTTTGATCTCAGTGGTTCTGCCCATCATGCTGAGAGCTGCCACCCTCCCTGCCAGTCAGTTTAAAAAAAACAAGATTGTCATACCGTCGTTTTTAATTCACCAATGCAGTGAAATTATAAATATGAAAGCATCAAGCTGTGACACACTCACCATGAACATGAGCCATTTGCCAGTGAGGGATGTTCACCTTCTTGTTGTTGCGTGGCGGGAAAGGAAAGATCACCACGTCTCCTCCTGCAAAGACCCCATCAGCATTTGTCTGCATCATCTGGGAGAAAGTTTACAGGATTAGATGAATATAAATGGGACAAAAGTTTCCCCTCAGGCTCCAGACTTCGTGAAAAATACCTTGTTGACAGCGATGAAGCCCTTGGAGTCCATGTGGATGCCGCTCTGCTTCAGGAAGCCTGTCGCAGGGATGCTTCCTGCAAGACAGGACACACATAAGAGATTTCCAACATCAGTTTCATCATCTGCTGTGATTACACTGCATGTTACACTGCAGATAATTACAGAAGGTACATTTTACATCATCTCTGACATCACCTGCTCCAACGACGCACACGTCTGCCCGCAGGACTTTTCCACTCTTCAGCACCACCTCCTTCAGCTGTGGAACAAAGAAAAAAAAATGTCCAGGCAATTTATAAAAGAGGTTTTCTAACACATTAACAGCTTTTACACTTGTATTCACACTATGAGTTAATAAACACAAAGTCAAAATCATCTCAAAGTCCATAAAAATGTTTTTTTTTCCTGCTATCCTCTCCTAATGAGTGATGGATTCACAAAGTTTGACTGGTTTTAGTCCTTACCATAAGATATTCAAGAATAAACTGATAAGTGTCTGGTGCACAGTATACTAACAGGGAGTGATTTTCAAAAACATTCTCTGTGTTTTAAAACATATTAAATAATTTTTTTAATATAATTTGCTTCTGCTACCTGCACTAGGGATTAAATGTGATCACACACTCCTAATAAAGCATAACTCTGACTAGATAATACACTTGGCATGTTTCTTTTCAAAATGTCCGTCTAGTTGCTTATCTAGTCATTTACTGTTTTGAAGAAATACTTTGATTTTTCAAAAGATTTAAGAGAAGATTTTTCCTTACAGTTGAGTCCACATTAACTATAATTTCAGTAAACATCCTTGTGTTTCTTATCTGACTCGTCTTCATCATGGATCAAACAGGAGGGCAAAGTGCTGCTGAGCATCATGTCAGGCTGTTTCTCTCACTTTCTGAATACCTGTCCATGATGGCCAATCATCTCTGACACCTCGTTCAGCATGTAGAACTTCACCCTGTTTGCCTCAAACAGCTGCAAAGACAAAACACACCACAGACACAGAAACCATGTGAAAAAACATCTGCATGTGTCTGCTGGCTGATTGGAAGATTCATGCGCTCCTCTGTGGTTGTTGGAGTATCGATCAGAAAAAGGTGATTTGCATTTAAAGTTGTAGGTTTCTGTTTTATTCCTATAGCGAGTAATGATGATCGTGCTCTGTCGGTGCTTCGGGTTGTGAAAAGCTTGATTTCCCTGGAGAGCGATCCTACCTTCATTATGGCTTTTCCTACTTTCTCTCCGAGAGCCTTTTTAAAGGGGACTGACTCGATCCCGATGACAGAGACTGAGTGGGCCTTGTCTGTTAGAGCTGCAGCCACCTCCATGCCTGCAGAAACAACAGACACACAGCATACAGGTCACATTTATCATATATATGATACAGACAGATACAGGAAACATGAATAAATGAGTGGACATAACAAATGCTTCCATACAGGCTGTGAGAGGGTAAAATGATGTGAATATTAAATTATTTTAACAGACACTAGCACTCATATTTATCAGAAGTAGCAGATTATAGATTGTCAAAGTACAAAAACCAGTAAGCATCTACCTTTTGAAAATGTGTTGGAGTCATTGGAGGTAATTTATCTGTATGTCTTCTGCCAGAAGCAGAATTTCTTTTTTATTTTGGTTTGTTTCTCATTGTGTTTCCATTACAGCCAAAGTCATTGCATTTATATTTATGTAGAATAAGTACTATATAGTAGGTTGTTGTTAAATTTGCTTCTGCTGCTTTTATGACACATCCCACTTATATTTCCCAACTGCACCTTATCAATTCTACAAATACATTTTTCACTCTTTGTAATCAGCTTGTGTTAATAAATGTGTCTTTTTTCTCACCAACAAATGATGTTCCCACGATCACAGCGTTCTTGTTGTTGGCCAGCCTCGCTATGCTGTTGGCGTCCTCAGGCGTCCGCAGGTGAAACACATTCCTGACGTCTTTGCCTTTGTAGTTCATTGGTTTTGGTCTTTCAAGCAGCAAAGTGGACACAAACAGGAAGATTTATTCATCAATTTATAACCTGAGCTGCTTAATTATCCTGTGTAACCATTTTTTAAAAACTTACTTGCTTCCTGTAGCAATAAAGAGTTTCCTGTACTCCATCCTAAAGCCGTCCTCAAAGGTCACAGATCGTGTTTTCACATCTATCGCCACAGCCTGAAGCAAACATTGTGAGGTCATACAAGGTCATGGGTTGGACTGTCATGGAAATTGAATAGATAGATCTATTTAAAGGACATCATTAGACATTACTGAATCAGTATTTACTTCAGACTTTTAGGTCAACACGTCTCACCTCTTTCTCTGTGAGCAGTTCAATGTCGTGGTCCTGCAGGAAATCCATGGAGCGCAACCTCAGCTGCTCCGCTGTGCTTTCTAAAGACTAAGGGTCAGCAAGTTAATGAATCAAAGTTTATCAGCTAAAAAAAATAACACTGAAAATGAAACATAAGTCCCAGAATCCACTTTGAACATCTGCAAGTAGCCAAACAGTAATGAAGCTTATGCCCTTTTTGATTCAGTTGTGTTTGTTCACTTCAGCACAAGTCACTTTGACACAAGTCACTTTCTCTAAATCTTTCGATGCATTGAAGTGCAGCTTTTTCCCCAGAGAGCTCCTGTTTTTAGCACCACTGACCGAAGCAGCACCTCTGCAGTCTGTTATGCAACGTTTCTTTGCAGAGTCAGTTCTGTCTCAGTTAACGTGGTCAGGGTCTGTGTACAAACCTTACTCAGTTTAGGTCTGTCGTATGGAGGATGTCTGTCCATGGTGCACATGACGATGCGGTCCGTGAAGCCTTCCTGCCTCAGTGTCTCTGCACACACCAGACCTGCTGGACCTGTGGAGACATGCACCACAAAAGAGGGAAATATCATTGAGAAAGTGAATTAAATTCTGTTTGAAATCAATCAAACACAGCTGGATGAGTGTTTGTTTTTAAGTGGAAAATGAATAAAAAGAGTCAAAAACACACTTACCAGAGCCAATAATGAGAACATGGCTGAAGCCTGTGCTGGAGTTAATGACTGCTGAGCATCGGGCCATTGGCTTCGACCGTTTCTGTGACTGAAGAGCCTGGAAATGTTTTAAAAAAAAGTCCTCCAATCAATCAGATGATCCATTTATTTTCCTGCATAAATTCTCCACATTCTTGCTCTTGTTACCTGCTTGTTTGCACGAATGATCACTTTGTCCTTTTCAACTCTGACCTGGAGCAAACAGACATGATCAATGTGTACACTTTTAGAGACATGATAAGGCTGGGAATGAATGTGTGGAGAGGGAAGGTCACCTGGAAGGTCGGCAGGCTGTCCAGACCAGGGAAGTCCTCGATGTCTCCTGTTGCGATGTTGAAACACGCACCGTGCCAGGGACAGCGCACGTGACCTTTTGACAACACACCTGTGTGACAGGAAATGACAGAAACATCAAGTGTCTGTGTTGCATGTGATTAAGAAAGTTAAAATCATACCTGAAAACATGTCTCTCACCTTTGACCAGCGGGGCTCCGTAGTGAGGACACTTGTGGCCCATGGCTGAAAACTCCCCGTGTTCTTTGATCAGCAAAGCTCTGCCGCTTCCCAGGTCAACCTCTCGCATCCTGTCAAACACACAAACACAAACCTGTGTGTGCATGACTGTTTTAATATGAATTACTCCGAGCAGACACACACACTCATAAAGGTCATTTTTGCAGGTGAAAAACAACCTGGAAGACGAAACACAGCAAGGTCACATCAGACCGCAACAGCCACTAAAATTCAGGAGAGGAATTTATCTGAGATGCACTCTGGCAGCATCATGGGCAAAATAAATGCAAAAAACGGTACAAACAAATTAACTTACATGTAAATTACAAAAGTAATCACCTGCTGTGGACGAACGCAAGGTGATTAATTTAATTAATTACCATTAAAGCAGGACTGTGTGGCTTTTGACATAAATGAAACAGTCGTCCTCCTAAATAACAAAAGCTGAATTAATTAAAAATAAAACAAACTGTTGCTTTGCTCAGTACACTTGGAAATACTTGTCTACTATTGCCTCTGTTAGTTACATTGTCTTGTTGTGTGACTTCCCATTCTTTAAAGCTTAAGTTTGGCTTCACTAAAGTCACACAAAAACACACACACAAACAATCAGGAGTCTGGTTTGGATTGTGGCTTTGGAGAGAAAAACAGATAAATGTAACATCTTTGGTTTCTTTTTAAAAGGGCTGTAACCCTGAATATAACATACACTTAAATTGATCTTTTTTTAACAAGACAGGCAGGTCATAGATGGCTAAAGAACATTTTGCTGCTGTCCTCATCAACAGCGGTACCTGTTTCCTGCCTCTCCAACTGGGGCATGTTGACCATCATCTACTGTTGCTAATACAAAGGCTGTGGGTAACATCTTCACTTCACTAAACCCAAAAAAAACCTCTTACATTAGCTGTTTGGAGGATGCACCATGTATTTTTGGGTTTTTTTTCTTGTGAACAAACTATTCCTGCCACTGCTTCTAAATTAAATTCTTAGTGTTTCTGCACTGTTATGATTAGTATGTATAACTGCATGTCTGATTGTGTTGCTAATTAGCAAACACAAGAGAAAAAAAGTTGCTTTAATGTGAACTGTCCCTTTAAGATGGATACTTGAGCTTCTGTAACTCAGATTAAATGGTAGTGTGATACTGTAAAAAAAAGATTATTTACCTCATCATGCACTTGAAGGAGTGAATGAGTGTTAAGTTTACTCAGAAAAAAATGTGTTTTCACTTTCTTACTGTCCATTTTCCAGATCTTTGACGTGACAGACGGAGGCCTCCACATAGTCCCGTGGTTTGTGGTAGAGGGGCAGCGGCGTGGAGTCGTCGTCGGAGCCGTGACCCAGCGCCCCATTTGGTCTGCAGTCAGCAAAGGGGCTTGCTTTGCCGTTGGGTGACAACCCGTCCATCTCTTTTTCTTTTTCCAGGAGAGAAAGTTCCACTTTAACTTCAACTGCACAACAAAGACACATCTCGCTTAGAAAATACATGTGAGGGTAAGACTGGATTACACACAGAAAGATGATGCTGTAAAGCTTTCAAATACAAATCTGTTTAAGCAGCCTAATATTTGCAATTATTAGTGCTATTAATCATCAGTGGATTGCACTTTTATTTCTGTATATTTGTCCTTTTATATGTTATCTCTCTCCCTCTCTAGACCTCTGGAGGAGTAATTTGCCTCATGCAGGAGCTGAGAGAGACGTCTGCAGCTTTGGAGCAAATTGAGTCTGACATCTGCACAAGTGAAACGAATGAAAGCAGGAAGCAGGTGAAGGGAGACGTTTGTTAGAGCAACCTTGTCTTCTTTTGCTTTTCTCTTTCCTTTCCTTTCCTTTCTTCTAGTTAGTAGCATAATAACAGGTATCATTCAGCATTTAAATTCAGTCATTTTCTCAATCTTTACAACTGAATTATTCATTGCATATTTAGCAGTCACATAGCAGAGACAAAAATAATCCATAACTCCTCATAACTCTTTCTCTCTCTTTGTCTAAATTAACTCAATAAACTAGGAATTGTGAATTTGACTGAATAACAATATCTAATCTTGTATCTAAGAAAACAAGATTTCCATAAAAAGAAACTGACATAAAACACATAAAACTCCATTTACTGCCAGTGTTTTTGTGCCCATTGTCAATGTACTGCTTTCTGAAAGCAACAGTTAAGAAAACAGACTAAAACAGAGTGCAATATATTTATCTGCCTTTGTTTTTTGATGACATGCGATGCGCTGCTGTTGGGTCTGTATTTCTGAACATTAAGAAACGGTTGTGTAACTCCTTTTTGCACTGCAGCAGGCTTTATCTGTTCGGCTGGAAAAATGTGCTGATCATCCGGTTCTTACTCGGTAATCTGGCTGGAATTTTCTCCTGCTGAGCAAGTCTTAATTAAAATCAATGGAAAATCATAATAGTGAGTGCAATCGCAGGAGAAAAGGGAGAGAAAGCTTTTCCACAGCTGAAGAGAATCTCTGGATGTCGGCCGCTAATTCACCACACGGATGCTTTATTTGATCAGCAGCAAAATGTTTTCTGGTTATGAACATGCACTAAAATATTCTCTGTTATGCTTTTATGTTTATTTTGCCAGTGTTTAGAACTTAAAGACAGACATTTTTATTTGTTGTGAGGGAGTTCAGGGTGTTTAGATTCTTATATATTATTTCTTTATGCCTTATTTACACATTGATGCAAATAAGGAGCAGTTTATGTTTACATGCTTTTCCAACTCCATCCTTCATAGATCCTGTCATGATGATAATTTACTCCCATTTACATATAAACATATTTTTCTATATTATATACTCACACTTCAATTTCAGGTGTCAGAAAACAAAATAATAATAATAAAAATAATTGAAAGTCGCACAAAAAGGGCAAAATTTGTTCTACTTAGCTTAAATACAACTTTACTTTATTTGTAATCATTTAAAACTGTCTGTTATGTTGGTGGCAGCTCCTACAGAAATTAATATCAAGTGCATCCTTGTTAAAAAGTATGCATCAGAACTTTGTTTTCAATGACAGTAAACATGTTTTGCTGTCTCTTCAGTGTCTTTTTAGCCAGATAATCGTTAAAATACAAACACAAGTTGTCTAGATCCTTTCCAACTGCATGACAGACTATTTAAATAGAAACTCCTTTTAAGTTTAAGCCGTCATTGACTGTTAGTAAAGGGGAGGTCACACTTCAATTGATGCTGACTAATTAGTCCCAAAGGCCCGACAACCGGCTGCCTCTGTTCGACAACCAGCTCCTCCTGTTCTTCACTTCACCTTCATGAGATGCATTTTACAAACAATTTTATTATAAAGCTGCAAATGGCTAAACACCTGGACGCACTTATGCTTTAATACATACACACATGTTGTTATATTTATGCCTTAGTGTGTAATCCTCTTGACCAAAGATGCTACAGAGAACATTGAAATTCCTCCCACATGAAACGCTGTGGTGCAAACAGAGGAGGCTCGATAAGGAAGGACATGCATAAGAGGATTTGGAGGCTGCAGGTAGCTTTGAAAATGACTCAAACCGAACAAACTGTCCATAAATATATTTTGCAGTGACTAAATTGTCATTTTCACCACCAAACATAAACAGTCTCTGCATAACAATCAGTGATTTCGCTGCATGTTATATTCACAGCTCAACACAGATGGAACTATTCTTTAAAAAGACATAACAGCAGGAAACCAAACTAAACCTCCCAGCCTTTATATTTATCTTTGATTTATGTTGTTTGAGTTTCCAGCTGCACACAACACTGCAAATAAAGGCTGAACAATGATTCAACTTAATAGTAATTTACTTTTAGTAGAACGAGTACGTGACATGTCGTTATCAGAGTTGGAATTAGAATTGGATTTGATGCCAAGTTGATTTTTAAATAAAAAACAGGTCTTGGTTTACTGTTGCATAAAATTAAAAATAATATGAGAAAATACAAAAGGAAGTACTTTTTTATTATTATATCAATCACTGTTATAATCATTAGCAATTTAATAAGTTTATAAAGTATCTTGGTCATAAAAGACTTAAATACAAATACATAAACGCCTTACAATATTATGAAATAAGAGCACAAAATTGTTAACATAAGGGCAGTTCAACATTATGATTTGTTGTATTGATAGCAGATCATAGATCTTCAGACTGAACGTCATTGTTATTGTGCTCATGTGTTGTAAGTTTTTTTTTTTCAGACCAAACTAAACTTCACCTGATTAAGATGGAAACATGTGTGTTACCTGGTTTGGGTTTGGAGAAGCATCCTCCCATGGTGGGCCCAGGATTGAGGGACACCCAGGGTGAGAGGGAGGGAGGGGGGAGAGGGAGGTGAGGTCAGATCCTCGGGCTGGGCTGCTTGGTGGGGAGGTAACGATAACACAGAGCTGTGTGTGAGAGAACCTGAAGGTCCAGGCTGGCCATCGCAGACATCAGCTCCTCCACATAATCTGCATTAACAAAGGCAACATCATCAGCCACACACACACACACACACACAAACACCAAACTGTTCTCCATCATGTTAAGACCATAACTCCACCCTACATTTGACCCCACTGGTGCAGCTGATGTGGATGTTGTATCCAGCCACTCTCCTCAGGAAGCTGCAGCAGGGGAAGCAGCCAAGAGTAGAGGCTTGAAATGACCAAGTGGGGATGAAGTCTTTGGGTGTGCTGGTTATGAAAAGATGTTCCCTAAAGCTGCAGGGACAACCACACCCAGCAGCCCCACTCCGCCCTCGGCAGGCAGGAGGAGCTGTGTCTGGTTTGCCCCATGTTGGATGCATTGGATGAGGCTAAAATTGACATGCTGGGATTTGACTCAAAGCACAAAGACCTTCACCTGTGTTAGGTGTGTGTGGAGGCCAAGCAGGTAGAGGAGAAGCAGGAGCAACATCTTCTCTTGATCTTCGGCTCATTACTTGGGCCGCTCAGGCATTGGAGATCTAAATTCCAGCTGTGCAAAGCCAGAGGGCCTCCAGTTTTAATAATAACGAGGCAGATCAGTGGTGCTCTTTATCTGTACAGCTGCTTCCTGATTTAGAGAAACTAATACTCTGAGAGTCTGATAAACCATCCGAAGCCCATCACTGGTCAAGTCTTTGTAATGTGTGTACAGAGTGAAGAGCGGACTGGTTGATGCCTTTATTTTCCCATGGATCAGACTCTAGGGGCCTCGATGTCCCCTCACCAAGTTTGTCTTGGGGAAGCCGAGCTGCACAAGCAGAAACACTACAATGATAAATGTCACATCCAGAGTGCACAGAGCTGTGTCACTGCAGGGACACCTGGGTAACAAGAGCGTTATCGCAGCCTTGTATCAGCACCAGCTGAGGTGAAAGACTCCTAGCTGCAATCCCACAGGTAAGTCTTTTTCCACTTTTACACCTCGGCCATGGGTGCGTGCTTTGTGTTTATTTGTACACAGTTCTTTTATCGTGAGCACTCTGGTTGAACTGATGCCTCATTTAAACTCAACTGCTGCTTCAGGCTCCCGCAGGAGCAGCTGGATCTGCTTAGTTTCCTCTCTGTGTGTCTTGCAGAGTCCCCATGAATATGGAGTATGTAGAGTGGGGAGAACAATAGAAGACAGAAGGCTACATGAGGTTTTCTGAGTGGAAACACTGTGTCTCCAGCTAAAAGGAAAGCCACTCAGAAACACTCTCAAATAAAGGTTAACCAATCAGTGTATGGCCACTAAAAAAGGATGTGTATTAAAGAGTGTCCACTTTAGCTGCTCTGGTCCAGGTTCACGCTGTAGTCCTGTAATAAAGAGTATAATCAAATACAAATGTGGCTTGTTTGTTGTTGGTGCTTTTAAAGATGCTCAGAAAACTTCTGACATTTTTAAAGAGTCTGCTCTTTGACTGGTTTCCGTTTCAATTTGTAGCTTTTAATTAAAAAAATGTTTTTATTAGACAAAACGTTTGACCCCTGTGTGTCTCTATACTTTTTTATGGTCCTGTGTCTTCTAATCAGTCAAAGTCACAGACTGCGTTTGTGTTTCTTATCATCATAAAGTGTCTGATGTTGTTCTGAAATGTCAAAAGGAGTCAAGATTTAACTGCCAAGGAAAACAAACCACATTATTTTCTCTCTCTCTCTCTGTATGTGTCTGTATAACATGTAAGTGCTTGTAAAAAGGAAGCAGTTGTGTTAATTAGGAACATTTCCACACACATTGTTACCTTTGTTCATGCATATTGCATGGAAACTGTTAAATATTAACAGCAGTCCGACACCTATTAACTTTCTCGTCACACTGCACTTTAAAGGGAGGCAGGGGCCCCTTGAGTTTCAAAATCCCCCTTGTTTTTTGTTGCCATGTTGCCCTCAACATTTCTAACAGCTCTGGTATTTCCCCCCCACATACTGTAGTTACTGGCTGCTATGAATCTGAGCAGGACGCTGGATGGCAGGTGTGTCGCCCAACATGGTGCAATACATCACCAAATTATCCTTTTGATGTAAAACCAAAAGGACTGCTTGATATTCTGAGCACATCTCAAAGTCCTTGAACTTCAGAAAAAAAGTGTGCAGCGTTGAAAGGAGCGCTGCTTAGAAAAAGTTCCTGAGAACAAACGAGAAATGGAAAGATCTCCTCTGACCAGCCACAACTCTGCAGCCGAGCTCGAGTAACTAAGTACATTTACTCTAGTAGTGTACTTATTTGTAATTCCAGGTACTAGTACTTTAAGCATTAAAATATTACTTTTATGTTACTTTATACTTCTGGTCCACTTCATGTCAGAGGAAAAATTGAACTTTTTACTCAACTGTTTTTGTGTGACAACTTTAGTTACTAGTTACTTTCCAGATTAAAAAACATAAGATGGACTTAAAATTTCTAGACATCATCAAACTGTAATTCTTATTAGCTTTACAATGTACTTAGGCCCCTTTTAACATTTCAGGTGTCTGAGTTGTTTGCAGTGCTAACAAAGAGAGATTTCCCCTCTAAAGCTAAATGGTTTTATTTAAATATCAACTGACAAAAGAGGTGAAATTATAAAATATTAAATAAAAAAAAAAGAAAAAGATAAGAGTCCAAAAATGAAAACAAATTGGTGCAGCAGAGCTTTGTTGTTTCTCCTTTGCTCTTTCATTAATCATTTCACCATCACTGAATATATATTGCGAACTCATGATGTGGGAATAACCGGACTAAAATACCTGACTGTATTTAAAGAAGTCAAAGTGGCTCCACCAATACAATATAATGTCATACATAATAAAATATCTGTCATAGAGACAGTTTCTCTGCAAAATCAGTACCTTCAGAATTTTTTGATACATTCAGATTGTTTTGCCTCTGATGTTTCTGTTTTTTAAGCAGAATTGGGAGAGCAGGTCTTTTACCTGCACAGGTGTATTTTGCCTTTGAGGTGTTGGCACTGTTACTTATGTAAAAGGTCTATAAATTACTGCTGTTCTGTTCTGTTCTGTTCTATTGAACAGGTTGTTGATGGACGTAATGTGAATTCAAAAATACTGTACAAAAATAGAGCCAGTGATCATTTTTAGCTTCAGTATGTTGGATTTTCCAAACTGAGCTTCTTCCACGAGTAGAAAAGCCTCTTATTGGTTTCTATTCCTGCAAAATACATCAATGCCAAATGTTTCCATATTTCTTGCATTTATTTAACAGCCATGCTAACAGAGCAGAGCCTTTGATGTTGTGTGTTTCTTTAAATACAGAGAGCAACATATCAAATCACTTCCCAAAGAAACAAGCTGTGTACGAAGACTTCTCTCTCACATGTTGCCCCTTTAATAATTTGCCACCACTGAAATTTTGATGAACAACAAATGGGGTCGCAATGAGCTGCCATCCTGGAGTTCCAGCAAGCAACCGAGATATTTTGTGCAAAACTAAAGTAGGTTAAGCAGATTTGGTCCTCACAACATATGACGCAGATCCCGCTCTCTCATTGTTGGGCCCGTCCCCAAGCAGTGCTAATAATCCTGCTTGCAAACAAGCTGTCAGTTTCACTCACTTCCCTACAAATGTAATACCTGTTACTGGAATGTTGGAGGGGGAGAATTAGCAAAATGCAGCTCCTAGTTGGTGGTGAAGAGGCTGATCTATAAACTGACTGTGAGTGAACAAAAAAACACTCTGACAGTCACATCCAGCCATCAGAACCGGACTAAAAAACTTATTCTACCATCACAAACAGTGATGTTTCTTCTCCATGAAGATGAACAAACCACATGAAGAAAGTTCTTAGAAAAAAGAAACTTCTCAGAGCCAGCAACAAACCTGATCCTCATCAATTAATATCAGTAGAGGAAAACATGCTGCAACATCCATTTATACCACTAACTGTTATTTAGATGTCACTTCACAGCATTCCTTGGCCTTAGACTTGCAGCGCCTGAATGAAAGAAGAGCTGCAGGCAAACTGATGGTCTCTGTTTTATTCACACTCTTGCTTGACAGGTATGTCAGCCTGTGGTTAAAGATTAGGGTTCTCTGATCTTCAGCTGATAAAGGACACGAGCTCACAACAATCTAACTTAATATTTGACCACACCTCTCTCTCTTTCTCTCTCACTCGCAAGTTTGCACGTTTTGCTGGTTTGTGAAATAACAAGATAAGCCGGAGGAATCGTCCCCTGATTGCATAAATGAACTGTGCTCTCTCTCACCAGGCTCTTAGCGGTTATCTGCATTGTTTACCATCAGCTTAAAGAAGCATTTAATGTGAAGGACAAGAGGGTGAAATTGTTCTAATCTTAGACATTTATAGTGTTTTTTCTTTTGTCTGCTAACAAGCAAACAAGTTTTTTTAAGCAACATTTGAAGTAAGATTGATGCACCCCCATCCGTTGAGTCCACAGGACGTCCCTGAAAATGTTAAAAGCCTTTGGACTGACCTTTATTTACTACATTTGCCTACGTGTCTTAACTATAAAAGAAAAAAGAGTGGATTACAGCTAATCACAATCCCTATTAAAAAGCTTACGTGACACAATCAGACATGTGAGGAAGTTCATTCACACCATTCCTGACTTGAAGTTTGTACGAATTTTTATGTTTGTTAGCTTGTAGATAAATAGTTATTTATTGCTGGACACATGTTGATTTATTATTAACATGTTTCAAGGAGGATCGGGAGAAGCTCATATACAGTGCGCATGTTGTGAGTATCTAAAAACTGAGAAGAAAAACTCAAAGGCTGTCAGTGTTTAGGGCAATACATAAACACCACGTGGCTCTAGAAAACAAAGACTAAACCATCATTCAGCGTTGTTTACTGTGACACTCAAAGAAGAAAATGTTTCATTACTTTTCCATTTTTTCTCTTAAAAGCTGATCTTTACATTTTTTATCTTATTTTCTGACATATGGCTGACGCTCAGTTAAGAATGGCACCACCGACTTCTTTCAGGTCATTTTGCCCCTTTGAGCGATAACTTCTCCATGATGTCATGGAAAACTAGAATTGTGTTTTACAGAGGGGTGTGAACCCCCACAGAGGAGTCGTGCTTCCATATAACAATTCTGCTATTGACCAGTTTCTCAGCATGCATACCATATAACATATTTGCACACACACATGAACACACACATAAGTTGCTATCAAAACCACTAAGAACAAATAGATTGTGAGGTTCACTAACTAGTTTAAAACTTGCCCTGTAGATGAGTGATTGATCTGATCTTGTTTCACTGATCCATAACACAGAATCAACTATGTAGCTCTGCGTTTCTGGTATATATCAGTTTTCTATACACTATGATCTGCTATCTAGAGAGCAAACAACTTCCATAGAAGTACCTTATGTGCCTGTACTGTACAAATACAGGCAAAATCAACTTAGCGAATCCACAAAGCATCATACAAACACATCACACTAACAACTAATGAACCAGATCTATGACTCCCTGACTGTAAAATGAATAAATCCACTTACCAGTGTTCATGGAGCAGGTGCACTGAGATCCTGTCAAACTCCCTGGTGCTCAGCTTCCCCCTGCGAAGCACGGAAGCATATTAGCACACAAGCCTCCTCAACAATCCCGTCTCTCTCTCTGGGATTGGCTCTGTCCACTGGAGTATTCCCAATCTGTGTGTCCCTCCGTACCCTCCTCCGCTCTCCTCTTCTGCCTCTTGATGCAGCAGAGTCTCTAGTGAGTGTGTGTGACTGTGGAGAGTGTGTGTGTGTGCGTGTGTGAGCACTCTGCCACTGACAGAGCCCCCCTCCAGCAGCAGGCTGAGCCGACCGATTCGTGGGAGTTGCTCTCTTTCCCTGGCCGAGCCTGCAAATGCAGCACGGAGGACCTTTGCCAGTTTCTCAGCTGTATGCAGTATTGATGGAGTTGCTGAGGGGATGCTAACACAGCATGAATTCTCTCACCATTCCCTGCCCTCGTCCTCCCACCCCTCCTCCCCCCTCTTCCCCAAACACACACTCTCTTACAGGCTGCTTGCTTTTCTGTTCAGACCCTTTCTGCCTCACCTTCAGATGTCAAGGACCTGACTTGCCAGTTAAGCCTGATCAAACACTTGCTGCCCTCCCCACTGCACTGCCTGGTCTGACCGACTGCCCACTTGTGCTGCCTTCTCTCTGTGTGCATGCACTGTGCTGCCTGTCTGTGCTGCTGCAGGAGGGTCAGTTATTAAATCTTACCTTTTCATACAGACATTCAAAGAAATGCACCTCCTCAGTCTGCTGTGGTACAGCTCTTACTGTAGGTGTGTGCTACACTTCTCTCAGTTTGTGCAGCAGAGGGAGAAAGAGTGAAAGTGCAGTTGGTGCAGTAAATCCCAGTTTCAGTCAGGGGGGTAGGGTGGAGCAGGATTAAAAAGGTATACTGAGTCTTATAGAAATGAGCCCCCAAGACTTTTCCATTCCTTATGCTCCCACTGTGGGAGAAACTGTTCCTCCCCTTTGAATGACTGCTGGAACAAGGTCATTTGAGTGATAACCTCAGATTCATTCCTGTTGAAATGATGACAGCATGGACTCTGGATGATGATCAGGATGCAGCATAAAAATCCCTTAACACACTGTTTTCAGAATGCTAATGTGTGCAAATGAAATATTAGATAAAGGAGACTTTCACTGTCTTCTTACAGCGTGCTGACAGCTGACACGTGCACGTGCTCCGGCGTCAGTGTGTTTGTGTTGCTCTCTGCGTGTGTTCATGCACATGTAAAAGCATGTTTGACTGGAAGCCAGGGGTCAGCTGTGTGCACATGTACGACAAGATGACTGATCGGGTTTTTCCAGAGGTTGGGGAGGGGCCTGCCTTACATCACTGATACACCACTCTGCTTAATTGAATTACATGGGGTGGGGGGACTCTCTGCTGCGGGGGCCAGAGGAAGCTGCAGCATCCAAAAACCCAGATTAAGAGAGGCGAGAAAAGGGTATGAATCATTCAAAGGCTAAACTAACAAATCACAGCCTGCCAAAATATTAATGTCAGCTGGAGTTAGATCTATACAGAGTGTGGGTTATGCAAATGTGCATGTTAAACACAACTTAGAGAGTTTGATATGATACAAGCTGAAAAAAAAGTCCAAATCACTTGTAATCATCACAATGTACAGCTGTACACTGAAGCCAAATAGTGTTTTAAGGACTCAGAGGAGCTGTTGGTGCCAAGTCCCTCCCTGCAACGAAATTTAACACAGAGGAGCTGCAGCATTGGAATGCAACTATTCACTCCTGCCCTGGCAGTGGGCTCAGAGACCCTGAACACCACATGGGACATTTTCATGCTTCTTCTATGTTCCAATTAGCAAAATACCGACACGTGCATGAAGCAGTGGGGTAGCTGTTTACTTAGTGCTCTCCTATAGGACTTTACATTCAAGTTACTGTTGTTTTTGCATTATTTTAAACAAAATTTTATACTTGTGAAGTTTCTTTCTTTATCTAGTGCATGCATTCAGAAGCCACAATGAGTTTATTCAAATTTTAGTCTTCAAATCGACCTCTAAAAGAAAGCTATCACAACAAGCAATAAAGTTTATGTAAATAACAGAAAAGGGTTATGTGCATAGGTACAAGCAGAGTTTTCTTTGTTCCTCATCTGAAACCTGTCTTTGAAGCATCTGAGAACATACTGAAACTCTTATTTTGTGTTGTGTTACCACTCCTTACTTCAATCCATTCGGGAGTCACTGGTCTATGTTAAAAAAAAACATTTCTCTCCTTTTTATCCTCTGTAGACTTCAAAGGTTTAAAAAACTACTGCGACTTCTAATCATCCCACAACAGTTTGTGAAAACATCTTCTTTATTACCTTGAAACTTAGAGTACAAAAAGGTGTTTGATAATTTCAGCAACAACTTGACTTAGAAATGAGGAAATAAAACACAGTTTTGCAAACAGCATAGCTCTCGTGTTTCTTCAGTTGAAAGCTTTTTCTTGTTATTGTCACACAACTAGAGCCACTGCAGTATTTCACAAGTCATTTCATTATCTCATCACAGTCAACAAGCTGACAGGCCTCCATGTGAAGCATGTGAATGTGCAGATGACGCATACAGATCTATAACACCTCTGTCTTCAGGTAGTGCTTCGTCCTGTGCTTCACCTGCGGGCTGTTTGGCACACTTGGTGGCCTCTGGTCGAAGTCCCCCATGCACACAGCCACAAAGAAGAGAGTCCCTCCGATGACCAGAGCCAAACCTCCAAACCATCCAGAGAACATAGCCTCTCCATATTCCCAGCGTGGCATCACGTCGGGAAAACCTTCATCCCAGAACTCCACCACTGTTGTGTAGGCCACAATAGAAACAGGAGCCAGGGTGGTGAGCCCCGACACCCAGGACAGCACCCCGCCGAGGATGAGGAGCCGTCTCTTCAGGTCAGGCTGCCCCGCGCACATCTCAACCCCCTCCAAACCTGGGAAGACAGCCAGCAGAGCTAAGCCTCCAGTGCCTATGGACACCGACATGAGCACCCTGGAAATCTGCAGGTCCATCGGCAGACCCATTATGGACTCGTAAGCCTTGCACTGGATTCCCACCTCCTCTGTGTAGAGGCAGGTGTGCCACAGTCCAGAGAACCAGTTCTCCACTTCGTTCAGGTCAGAGTTCATCGTCTTCCAGAATGGAAGGAAGGTGGTGATCAAAGAGGTCACAAAACCCCCAAACGTCACAAAGAGTGCTGTCCTTTGCATGATTTTAGGTGTCAGAAAAACCATCTTTTGCCTGTGTTGTGCTGCTGTCACCGCTCAGTGTGCAGGTCTATGCAACAGGTCTGAGATCCAGAACGGTTCTGTAGGCCGTCCCACCTGCTGAGGAAGCAGGACTAACCTTGGCCAGCCCACTAATTCGGCCTCCTTAATAAAATGCACCTGAAAAGTGGGAGATAATCCAGGACTGCAGCGTCACAACAGACATATTGTTTTGTTTCAGTGTTCAATATCATCAGAGTGAACAATGAACTCTGTTTTAAGATGAAACTGGATATGTCAAGTGGGATTCTGGGCTGTGTGTGCACACAAGTGGAATTAAATGAATGAAACATGAGCAAGCTGGACATGGGGGATACACACATACACACACACACACACACACACACACACACACACACACACAGACAAACAGAATATAATTAAAAAGCTACAGGCAAAGCTATAATGACCTGTTTCTTCAGTGCTGTGAATCTCAGTCCATCACTTGAAAATCTAATCATTTCAGATGTTTAACTGATGCCACTGATGTGGCTATGAGATTATTTCAGTAAAAACATATAAACTCTGAGGAAATCAAAGAAGGAGCTTTTGATATGTCAAGTGTCTCAAGTGTCTGGGCTATGAATAGCACTTTGTGCTCACTGCAACGGTTCGAACAACAGATTCCAAAAGAGTCCAGCACTCTGTGAATCCTCTGAGGGGTTTTAGAGATCTTGCAGTACAACAGCAGCTAACAGAAAAATTCAATCTAGTGCCTCAGCATTTAGGTCAACTTTTTCCTCAGTCCTATTGACAAAATTTACTTTGTAACTTCACAATAAAACGCTTTAATCGTTCCCAAAATTGATTTTTTTCTACAGTCTATCCATTTTATTCAGTTCATATTAGTGTTTTTTGGATGTTTAGGTTTTGCCCAACAGTCTTAAAAAGGACAGGTACTTCAACAATTAAAAAAGTTGAAGTACAATTTATACAAAATAATTTACAAGAAAAGATTTATTTATTTAGTGCTTCAGTAAATCAAAATCTTTCCAAGTGCAAAACCTTGCAGAGGCTCAAGAAATTCACCCTCCCCCATACACAACTGGAAAAATTGTTTGTAAAGAATGTATTGAGGAAGGATATTATTTCAGACTTTTACAATTTGTTGTTATGTAACACATCAGAAAATTCAGCAAAGAAATTAATTTC
>JAPZDY010000022.1:19796875-19811574 GCA_029783645.1 Ctenochaetus hawaiiensis | reverse complement strand
GAATCTCAAAAGGAGAAAATGTTGAGGGAGAAGTGAGTGTGGAAATGATTCATGTAGCATGAAAAACACTTTTAAAGTATCAGGCAACACCGTCGTATTGGGTTATTTCCTCTCCCCCCTGAGGTAAAAACATAAATACCTGCAAGACATTTTCCACAGTGACGTTCATCTCCAGATTCTGCTTACAGTAAGCCTGCAGTCTGTTGTTTGAAAACCCATAATAATATGGTGCAGCAAACAGATAGCTGTTCATCAAAGGTTAAGGAAGAAGAAAAAAGTTCTCTTTCTTGCTGCCATCTAGTAAAATATATTAATCTTCATATTGCTTAAAGCAAGATTAAATGTATTTTGACCATTGATGTAAACACTGTGAACTGTGCACTGACATGTGACACAAGAAGACAAAGTATTTGCTGATTATATGCAATTGATAGGTAACTTCAACATCAGACAAAAACACAGCAAAAGACAACAAAAGACAATGCTAATGAAAAATTTAAAAGCTATGAAGTGTTTACTGCATTGAATTCTGTACAAGCAGTGACCACTCTGGCTACAAAAAGTCCTTTATGGTGCATTTACTATACTGTCCACTAGATGCTGACTGTAGTGTTTTTATGGAACCTAATGAACTGATAAACTGTTAAATTAACCATGTCAAACTTTTTCTTACCCTTGAACACCAATAACGGTAAATAATAATCAAATTAAATGCCTAATACATCTATCTTAAGGCATATGTCTTGCTTAGAAACAGGTTTTGACTTTACACGACTGGACAAAATTTAATCTTCATTCAAGGGTATTGCGTTAGAGTTGCAAAGTTCTCAGTGTGTTACATTTATCAGTGAATGAATAAAAGCAGTCTGAGCTTTAGAAGGATACAGGGAATCCTCTGGAGGCATGTTGACGTCACCGTAGTAGATATAACGCAGCATGGACTCAAAGGCCTGCTTGCTTGGAACCATCTCACCAATGGAGATATTAACCTGACCGTCCTCAGGCATGAAGGACCGAAACATGGCCTCAAAGTAACTGAGGAGTAAAAATGCAATGTTAAAAAGTGTCACAGAAATGAAAAGGGGCCACGTACAATGATAAAAAAAAAAAAAAAAAAAAAAATCAGCTGCTCTCTAAAATGTTTGCACATTTTCAATGAATGCAAAATTCCATTTGTTGGCGGTCACTGTTTTCATTCTTATCTCAGATTCTTTAAAATCAAAATTTGCATCCTTATTGAAGTCTAAAATAAAGTATGAAGTAGACAACAATACAAAGATAAGTGACAGCGAAGGACTCAAAAAAGGCTAACTATCTGAAAATGCCTTAAAACTGTCTCAATGAAACGTTTTTGTTACTGAGAGTTAAAGCTGCTTGAGTAGTTTGGGTGAATGTGTGTTTTCTCTCCTTGACAGTGAGTCAGTGAACAAAATAGAAGTCTTGCGTGCGATAACTTGCTCTAGCTGCTGCATATGTACAAAACAGATCATTAAGACAGTCTCTACCTGGATCGGGCTGCCAGTATGGCTTTATGAGCAGGTCGTGGGTGTCCGTCTAACAGCAGTATAATATCGCAGAACTCCAGACCGCCTCCCTCCAGGTAAGCCTTCATGTCCTGGACCAGGGAGGTCCCAATGTCCACAGGCTGGTCTGAGTACAGCCTTGGAGGAGGTTGCTGCTTTCGTCTCACTATCTCCACAATCAGTGAGGTGGACAGATGTTCGAACTCTTTCGTCATGATCACCTGGTTGAAGTGCGATTCCTTCACCACAAAGTTAAGGCAATGTTCCTAGAAGAAGAAGAGATACTTTATTTTAATGAATATTATTCCTCTTTCCAGAGCATCTCTATTTTTAAAACAAAAGGTAACACAAAACTGCAGAGCATTTCTGAAAGCGTCACATTTCTTGTACTGCAGACATTCTGAATTCAACCACCAGAGGGCAGTAAAAGTTTGAGTTATTCTGTGACAGTTTTCCTCACATACCTTCAGCTGGTCCAGTTGCAGCTTGTTGGCATTTTCACAAACACTCAGAACATTCTGCAGGTCAACAGATGCCTCGATGTACTGCACACACAGCTGCTCCAGGCGAGAAAGCTTAAAACTGAGGGCCAGTTTGTAGACATCCATGATCAGGAGGACGTCCTGAACATGTCCTACAGAGAGCAGCAAAGAAAGGACAAATTATCGTTGTTTTCTTGTCTCTCTCGGAAATTTCTGCAGTTACACAGTTAAGGCTGGCAAAGAGAATATCCATGGGGAGGGAGGTACCTCTGCGTGGATACTGAATCTTGTCCGTGTACAGGAACTGCATTAAGACTTCAAAAGGCTGGGCCTCTGCTTCCCTGATGGCTACTTCTAACAGCGGCTGTGATCCCGATGGCCTGTTGCCTGCTGGGATATCCCTCGGGCCTCCAGCTGCTCCTTCATCACTTTCCTCATTGCTCTCCTGTTTAGTCTTCTGCACACAGATTATGAAACACTTTAAGATCTAACACTTTTTTTTTAACATTCTAGCTGAGGTCCCACCATTGAATGTTGGCTGTGTGGCTGCTTTAACATCAAGTCAGTTGTTTAACTTTGGAGACTCAGTTTGTGCATTAAATCAATGTTGAGTTGGTTAATAATTCTTAAAAGGTTGTTGTCCGTGTGGGAATAATATTGTAACATTTTGTTGCTAAACAATATCAATATAAATCAAATATTCTGTGGGTATAAAGGGACATATGAGCCTATTTGTGAATTTGATATTCTTTATTCCAGGGTATTGTTTGAGTTCCTGTTCCTGCTCTTCCATCTTCTGAGTGATAGGAACAACAAATGTCTCTGCCTGACTGTTATTTCATGTGTATAAATATCTTGTGGGCACACAGATCGTCTTCCCTTGTCTCAGAGGAAATGAAGTGTACTTGCACTGGTACTGCATGACTCTGACCTGTCGCTGCCTATCCCAAGCCTGCAGGATTTTCTTTCGCAGCCACTGACATCTTGCAGTCACTATGGCAATATGCCCCAAGACTCTCTCCTCCCTCTGTAAACAACAAAACCAGAAGACATGCAGACAGAAAAATCAACTTAGGTTGATAATAAAGTCACCTTGTAATTTTAATCAGCAGTTTCAAGGTTAAGCTTCCCAGTTTCACATACAGACCATGATGACCCACCTCGCCAAGAATAAACTCCACATCGCAGAACTGACGGTTTTCCCACAGTTTGCCATAGTCCTCATGAAGAGTGCACTTTGGGTAGCAGGAGAACTGAAGCAAGAAAATTATATTTTTAGTAAACATATAACTTCTCACCAAACAAGCTTTATGGTTCAATCATATTAAGTCCAGAATGTTATATTATTATTTAGAGGCTTTTGACCACATGATGCAAAATACTAAGAGCAAATGTTTAAATATTACAACACTAACCTGGAATCTGTACATCTCCCCACTGCGCACATTGTTGTCCACAGTTCCTCCAAAGATGTACATGGCATCTTGAATCACAGCTGCAGCATGGAAAAGTCTTCCACTGGGCATCTGAGAAGGCAGGGGCACAGGACATTTAGCTTTTGAAACTAAAGCAGAAAAAATCATTCAAGAGCATCAAGAATTTAAGAAATTTTCAAGAAATTTGTAGTTGAGGATCCATTAAAAATGTATTTACATGCATATCAACGGGCATCTGCGCTGACAATCAGCACTGCGCTCACAATCAGCACTGATTCTACTGATAACTACCCTTCAGAGAGATTCACACCAAGATAATCACCAAGCTCTCTAGGTCAGTTTCACTAATAAAGTGCAAAAGGACTTCTACAAAGTTGAATATAAAGTTGCTGAACTCAGAAATGAACACGACAATTCCACAGTTACAAAAAAATATGGGTTAAAGACCAGCCTACTCCTGTTTTATAATTCATGTAACACAGCAGCTTTTTAATATCATGCATCCACTTCCATTGTGTACTGAAACAGCTCTCTGTAAGTGTTTGGTTCATACCTCACTGTCCTGGCTGGGGTGGATCACCTCCCAGGTCTGAGAGTCTACATCATAGCAGTGCAGTTCATTTGGCAAAGTGTTGTCAGCAGCACCCCCAAATACATAGAGGTGGCGGTCAAAGGCAACCATAGTGTGGCCATAGCGTCTCTGGGGAGGTGGAGGGGAGCCACGCAGTAAGTGTTCGGTGGGGATGCGCGTCCATCTGAGAGGACAGAGTTATGATGACTCACAAGTAAAACTGACAACAACAGGATGAGTGACTAAGGTGAGTTCTGTTCACGAAGAGTTAACTCACATGTGGCCCTTGAACTCAAACTGGAAGAGGTTGTTGGTGATCTTGGCTCCACTCTGACCAGAAAACACAAACATTTTGTCCCTGCATACGGCTACTGGGAAGTTGCAGCAAGATGGAGGAATCTCACCACTCTGATCAATCTATTGGACAAAAAGGCAGAGGCAGAAACATAACACATGTGGTAGAGTGTTCCTACGCGTTGTACTCTCAGTGTGCTTCTGATTATGATATAATGAAATTTATTATACTGGCCTCCTCCCAACACGCATGCTCTCGATCTTGCAAACTGATGGTCCACATGTCATTCAGCCTGTATGATGGAGAAGAAAATTCATCAATATTATATGCATTAAACAATAATAAATCCCCATAAAACCTCAAACATACCTGGCATTTCCATCGTAGCCAGCAAATATCCACAGTTTATCACTGTAGACTGTGGCCCCGTGTGCAGACCTGGCCACTGGCAAGCTAAAACAGAGAGCAGGGTTGAATTCTGGTATCCAACCATCTGACTTTGCTGTCTTTACACAGTCAGATCAAACACACTCAAAGTAATTAAAAATAATAATAAAAAATTAACAACCTGTAAAAAAATAAATAGAAACAAAATAAATTTAAAAAATACATTACCTCCCCTCCACTTTCCATTCAGTCCACTGTCCTGTTGCAAACTTGTACTCAAAAAGGTCATTTTTGTTTTTGAGGTTTGAGTTTGAGTAGATGTCACCAGTATAACCCCCTGAAAAATAAGTTAAGTCAGGCATTGTAACATTTATATCAGTGTCACAATTTCAAATGGGTAAAAGGAATTAGATTTAATTATGAATAGAAAATAAAAGGCTACATGTAATCTATAACACATAGCACATAAGCTTTAAAAAAGTTACCAAAAACAAACATGCTGCTGCCATAAACAACAGCTGAATGATGATATCTGGGAGCAGGTGGAGTTCCAGTGGTGAAGGCTCTGCAGTGAAAATTAAGACACAATTAATAAATCATACTGTCCATATTTCTTTTGTTTGCTTCATGATGGTGCATTGCTGTAATCTTACCGACACCACGAGCAGTCCTTTACATCAAAGCGGAGCAGGTCATTCAGCATGTTCTTCCTGGTGGAGAAAATGTAAACGCATGCGATGCAGAAGATACTAAATGCATAGAAAAATACCAGTCACTATGCAGTACTACTCACCCATTGTCTCCTCCAAAAACGTAAATGGCATCCCTGTATGCCACAACTGTGTGCTTGCTGCGCCTAAACAAACCAAATGAAGTTCGGGATGAATGACACAAAATGCACATGTAGATTTACTGAGTCGATTCAAACAAAGCTGCAACTACCTATCTGAAGGCACGTTACCTTGCACCAACAAACTCATCACATGGAGGCAGTCTTCTCCAACGATGAACAGTCTCAAAAGGCCCAAAGTTGAGCGTCAAATATTCCACACTGTCGGAACAACTGTGGTCAAAATCAACACTCGGGGCCACTTTGGTTGATTTGCAGGACATTGTTGCTAACTCATCCAGCTGAATCATTTCTCAGGGCCACTCATATTTAGGCACGTTCACGGTTAACGCCATCGTTAATGTTAGTCCTCCAACGTGCCAATGTTTGTGACAAGAGTATTAGCTACGGAGATAAACTTTAAATTCCCTTTATTTACGTTAGAGGATTGTTTTCGTTCGCTGGTAGCAATGCTAAGAACTAACATTAGCCGCACAGCTAGCCTAGCTAGCTAGATAGCTTTCTGCCACTGCCAAGCTGCAAAACAAATTTTAAAAAAAGCTAACGTGTAAATATCAAAGTTACACAAAAATATCTGCTAACACGGTCCAGTACTTATGCTTGTTAGGTATACTAAGTAAGTGAGTTCACAGCAAAGCATTAGTCGCAAAAAGTGACGCTAAACTAGCAAAACAACAGTGCTGTCATCAAAGTGCACAGCCAACCAACCACGCCCCCGAGCGCGAGACTGGTGAGCATTTCCGGTAATGTCAAATAAATTTAACCCTTACAGGCTGTATATTAAAATTATGTCTTTTTTATAGACTATTTTTTAAAGCATTGGCTAGGTATTTTTTTTCAGATGTCTGCGAGACATCATGTGATGTCAGCATCCATAGAATTGGAACTTCAAACTGAGCCAATCAAAATTTCTGCATGTTCCTGACCAGGACTGTTTTGAAGAGAACATTTAACTTTCTAACCTCATCTGCAAGCACACAAACCATCTTCAAAAACGCGAGCAACCAGTGTTTGCACTGTGCTCACTAAAGCTCCCGTCAGTCAAAGAGCCAAAACAAAACAATGTCACACTTTGGACCTGGTTCTCATATATTTAGAGATATCATTGTGAGAACAGCTCAGGTGTAACTGATAACATAGAAAATTAATAGATGTAAACAAAAAAGTTCTCCAACTTTCACTATGCATGCTGGCTTTATTTACAGGAAATAAATATTACTTTGCCATTGTTAATGTTATTATTTCCACCACTGTTCTCTGGCTCTGACAGATCGAAACGGCCTGAATTAAACTAGCCCAACAAACTAAATTGCAGTGAAAATACACAGATGTGCAGCACCAGTTGTGTATACAGGCGTGCACAGGTATAAAATAATAAAACTTACAATGAAAACTAAAGACTTTATGGACATCAAACCTTGTTAATATTTAACTAGATGGTTGGCTAAATCAAGTCTGTATATAATAATATCTGTGTAGATATGTAGATATATTATTATATAAAATATAATAATATATCTACATATCTACACAGTTTAATTGTTGAGAGTAAACAGACTCGCATTCAAGTAATGTATGGTTTAGTGAGGACCTGCTGACCAAATAATCCCTCTTTGCCATTCTTTTGTATTTTCTGCATCTCAAACAAATTTTGACAAGACATTCCTCTTAGATTTGTTCATTCTAATGACCCCTGCCAACTCATATTGACTATGTCAAGAACTTGAAAGTGTGTCTTGTTCCATAATTTCAATACCCATTTTTTAACCTATTCAAAGATGTTGGGCTGTTTTATATATTCATAATCAATAAACCAATAACAATCTTGCTACTCACCACACATACAGCCTTGATAATTAAACAGTCAAAAATAAAGAGGAAACTATAAGTTTTATGAATCAGACATAACTTTTAATACATACAATATTACATGTAATTTTCACTTATTTTTGAGGATGAAAAGATTATCATACATTGCCAGGGGGATATATGGAGGACAAATTCAGTAAATTACATATAAATGAACATATAAATGAACCAAAAACTGAATCCATTAGATAGGGTGTAAAACACAATAAATATTACATGCATGGATAATATATATATAGGTGGATGGATACACATAAAGAAATAAGTGAGGGGTACAGTGCATTGACAAAAAATACATTTCCCAATTTATTTGCCTTTATTTCTGCAGCCTAAGAATATAAGGCTGTGTAAACACATGCAGGTGGCATTTAACATTGTCAGTCATTGTACCTTTCTAAATAGGTTTTACTTTGCTTGGCTGATAGTGAATTTTACTTTTGGCTCACTATGCAACAACATCCTACCATATCATCAATGTGCCTGCCAAAACACCTGGCAAGGGAAAATGCTATTAGTATTAACACTATAATATCAGGAGAGAGAGAGAGAAGAATATGCTACAACAGCAGAGTGCCCTGAGACGGGAAACATATTATATATAACATAGCAAAAAAAAAGAAATCAATATATCGTATGCCATAAAAAACTGACAAGATCAATAAATTAATAATGGGATTATTTTGATGCACTCACTTTTTAGTTTATTAAATATTACATATAACTTAGCAGACCTTTTTTTTCATGATAGACATTTTGACAAGTCACTGCAGGAAAATATATTTTTTTAAAGTTAAAATCTAAATTTAATTGAGCACTTCTTAGGTCAAGTAACAGAGTAACAGAGGCCCCATTAGTGTTATTAGTTGCTCCTTTGCCTTACCAGTTATGCCGAGTAAAAATGTCTACCATGAAAAAGGGTCCATATTTGAGCTGGTTAGTAGTTAGTGTTTTTTGTTTGTTTGTTTTGTTTTCATTAGGGCTGATTTTGTCCTCCATAGAGAATAACACATTCACCATCCTCATACTTGTTGAATCATTAGTGAGGTTTCAGCCCCCTAGAAATTATATGTTCACACCTTTGGGGGGTTGACAAAACAGAGTTTGACAATATTTTGTTTAAAGGGAATTACCATTATTTCTTTTGGTGTCTCCAGACCACCTTAAAAATTTGGCATGGATGGCAACATTTTTGTCTCTCCCCCTTAAAAGGGCTCATAAAGTTAGTCCTAATTATCACTGATCACTCATCTACTACATTAGTTCACACTTGCAAGTAAGAACATTCACATTTTTGAGAGATGACTCACAAACATAGAGAACTAAATTAGTTCTCATGTGCATATAGTAAACTGAATCTGTACTTGTAGATTGTGAGGTCTACATTTTTTTTTCTCAAGCACCCATCAAATACATTACAGTGCACAATCAAGTGAAATGCAAACAAGTCAACACGGATACTATTCAACGAAGTAACTATGAGATTGACATGTGACAGGAACCTTTAACCTTTAACCTTTTGCTTTATTAGCCACAAAGTCTGACTCCTCTCTTTAAAAACAGGCCATCAGAGTTGGTCCCTCTTGCTCATGCACCTAGTTACCAGTTAATGATATCTCGGATATGGCCCCACAGCTTGGTGATCCACAGGTTAACCCCGAGCTCTGTTAAGTACTGAATTTCTGGCATCAGCATCTTACGGCACAACTTCTGATGTGCCTTGTCCACATTCTTCTTCAGATTATAGCCCATGATGGACTTCTCTCCGATGGGCTGCCAAGGTTTCATGGCCGTCTCTTGGATGCTGCCAGCATCAACAGCATGACCCCCCTCAATGCAAATTGATGCCATCTCTGTGTTCCTTCTCCTCAGCTCCGCCACATCCTCAGCCATCCGCTGTTGTCCATATGCATCTACTTTCTTCCAGAAAGTCTGGTTGAAATGCTGGTATAGCTTCCAGTCAATAGAGTTCCACTCAAGAGCTTTGGCCCTCAGCTCAGGGGTCAGTTTAGACACAGTGGACCCCTTGCGGGCGTTGAGCTTGAAGAAGAGCAAGTCCTCCATTTCCCAGCAGAGGGCATCCTTGAGCAGGATGAGTGATTCCTCAAAGTATTCCACTAACATGACCAGCTGAAAACGGTCACTAATGAGTTTGATTACCTCCTCCACCAGTGGATCATTAAGCTCCAGAGTGTTGTCCTGTCCAAAGTCGAAGAACAGCAGATTCTTGAGGTAGAACGAGTTGAAGCCCTCCGGATCAAAATATGAATGGGGATCACGTAGAAACTCAGTCAGCTTGTCATCACCTGGTATCTTCCATGTAAAAGGCGCCAGCCGGCCAAAGTAGTGGAAGGACGACTCAAAAAGCTCTGCGGGGTCTCGCAGAATGGTGATGAAGGAAGTGTCTATGGGCAGCAACTTGTCCACCTCGGGTGCATTGAAGCGCATGTGATTACAGATAATATTGAAGCACATTCCAGGTCTATAGTCTTTAACCTGGGAGCGCTGGAAAAAAGACGGATAGAAGAAGTCATTTCTACTGTCGGGGAAGGCAAATTTGAGGTGGTGCTTCTCTCCAAAGCGGAAAAGGATGTTGAGGAAGGTGCTGCTGGCTGTTTTGTGGGTTTTCATGAACATGATGTCCATTTTAGGTGTGCAGGTCTGGCCAGTGGCTTGTTGGGAGCTATTTTTGATTGATTTGGGGTGGAGACGGGATGGATGGTGGGCACATGAGTAAGGCACTTGGGCCCTAAAGAGAGAGAAACAAGTAAAACATTCAATTTATAAGATGCTAATAACATTTATTCTCTGTTTAATCTCACGCAGAGTAAAAAAAAAGTTGTCTGTTTGGTTTTTTTTTTTTTTAATAATTCCAGCTCAAAATAACAAACATTGCCACAGAATTTTTATGTGCTCTACGTTTTCCATTATATTTTCCACAGAAGACATGTATATAATTGAGATGAGTCTTACTCAGGCAGATTAAAGTGGATCTGAGGTGTGGAGATGCAGTAAAGCAGGATCATGCAGCTGGTCAGAAAGGTACCCAGGACCAGGCCTTTGCACATGGACCTCTGTTGTTGCCCTTGCTTGCCAATCATGGTCCAGCAGGATCAAGAGTTACCTTAAACACACAGAACATTCTTATTATTGTGAGCATTTCCTTCCTGTTAGCTGCAAGAAGCAAGCCTTGTGGAAACATTTGCAACAATTTAAATGATTTATTTAGAAGGATACCAGAGAGAAAAATCAAAGTGTAAAGTGACTCTATCAGTTGCAATCTTTGTTCTCTGGTTTCTACAAATAAACAACTATAAAATATAAAGTAGTTCAAAGGAAAGGTTTATAAAAACACTGCAGCCTTAACATATTAAATTTTTTTAAATTACAGCAGTGAGATGCTAATTTACCTGAATGGTGACTTAAGTGTTCTATACGATTCCATAAGAAATGCAGTATTTATCACTGTATTTTTGCCATATTATCATATTTTATTGTGCCAACCACCTGTAGTCAAAAAGCATTGGAATAAGAATGGAAATTTGCTTCTGTTATGCAAAGATTAAAATGAACACTCTGACCATGAGAAGAGAAGGAAATTAGGTTTTAGTTTGTAAGTGATGTGTCACACACAGTTAAAACAACTTTAAGTGAACCACAAATGTCAGCCCCAAACTGTAATTTCTTGTGTCTATGACTATGACATCATGAGGTGGACCATAATTTATGTTAATTAAAGATATTTACCAACAAGGGAGGTGCACATTTTGAACACAGGGTGAAGTTAATTGCACTGTGGGCCACAAAATGACATGCTTGCAACTTGTGACAAACCCTGTGTTTCTCAGCTGCCCCATAGAATAAATAATGCATCACCGTGGAAAGTGATATTGCATCCCCCCCTGCAGACTGCGGTAAGATGAGCCACCTGCTGACTCAGCGACACAGCCAGGTGACACTCACCACCTGGAATTTGCAGCATTAAGTGACCCAAAGTGACCCCAATTCAGAGCCCAGTCTGAGGAGATGAGACTGTCGAGATATGTGGGTCAACGCTGTTTTCTACTGAAGCGAACTACATTCATAAAATAATAGTACTAAAAAAATATACACTTTATTTCATAATTATGAGAAAAGATCTGGTAGTCCAAAAATTATACTCTCACTTTTTTTGCAATTGCAATATGTCTAATTTTTAATTTTTTTTAATTTTGTGAGCACAATGCGTTTCCATAGCTTTCAGCTCATAACGCCTCATTAAAGCAAACACAAGGATATCAATATTTCTTTTAAATCAGCTACATAAAAAATCAGGATTGTACGGAGCCCCTAAAGGGACACGTTTTTTGTTTTTTTTTAAATGAGTTCTACGCGCTCGCGTAGAAGTTTTACACGAGCACGTAGAACTCATTTTAAAAAAAAAAAAAACATGTCCCTTTAGGGGCTCCGTAGGATTGAAAGCAGATTTCAGTAAAACTGTTCTCCATTTTACATATATATTTCAGAAGAGACTGATCTTACACTTAATCAGGTAACAAAGCAAAGTTATAAGTTGAAGTTATGCACAACTTGGTTTAAGACAAAACATTCTTCGTTATCTTTTGGCTGTTGAGGTTGTAGGACTTGTTTAACAGTACAACTACTTATGTAAGAAGAACTGGGATCCTTTTAAGTCCATTTCACAGGTTAGAGACTTAATGATTCAAGCTGTCAAAAATTTATGCAGAAAGAAGATTATTTTTCAATACGTATATACCATATACAAGCTACTTCTGGTGCAATTTTTTTAAAAAAAACTTTGCCTCCACGTGTAACAACAATTAACCGCTGGTAACTTTGACAGAGGGAGAGCATTAAATTAATCAAGTTATTACTGAACGGATCACAATGTTCATTTTGACACTGAAGAAGTTGTGCATATATACTGATTGGCACATTACAGACCAAAGATGGACAAATATAAGCTAGCAAGAATTAGAAAATAAAATAAAACAAAAACAAAAATGAAATTGCCGTGTTAGAAGACAGAGAGAGTGACTGGTGTGCATGAGTAATGAGCGTTAACTAACAATATCTAACGGTGTGTTCACATCACATCAGTATATCATCTGTCATCACGTAAAAGGCTACAACAAAACAAGATTTGGTTTCTCTAATACCAGCAGAATATTACAAAAGTATATCAGAATTTTGAAACTTACCTATGACTGAAACGAATGCATGCGTATCAACTTGAATCAGTTGAATCTCGACTGTAAACTATTAACTCCTTTAGTGTCACCTTATCACAGGGTTGAAGGAGAGAATGTATTACCCTGTTGAGCAGTCAGGTTAATGTCTGCAGTTAGATATAAAACCTTGATGTGGATACTGATGGGGTGTATCCAGCTAGAAGTTGCCATAGTCAGTGGCCAAGTGCCGCACCTAAGCTCATATGACAAACTTTGATATTACCGGAGATTATAAAGATTAAAGTACAATTAAAAGAAACAGAAGTGACAGTTTTATAAAACATAAATGTTGCCTACTCTGTCAGAGGCGCAGGTAACAAACAGACTTTTGTTCAAGGTATGTAGACAAAAAAGAATAAACAGTACAAGTTCAAGTGGCTAGTTAGTGAGGCAACTTAGAGGAAACATGAAAAATTCAGCGCTTTTTTAAATCTATGTAGAAGAAAATAACACTATGTCAGTAACAAATAATAAAACCTCTCATGAAGTTAAAAAAATAGAAAAAGTATAAATACAAACACTACTCAAATGTGACAAAGTGGTTGATAAATTCTGTTCTTCGTTTATGCCAAAGTGCTTCACTGTGTTCAAACTATAAATCCAATGTGCCTGTCTGCAGAGCACTAAGTTAATGATGATGATACCACCTCCAGTGGGAGATGATTTTTTTCAACTCCCCAGAGTTTTAAAGTGCTGCTGAGCATGAGCAGAAAACATATAATGACAAAAATACCATAATCTATGTTTTGTGTTGCTGTCTTATTTTCAAAAATGCAAATCTTTAAGGATCTTTTTGTTGGTTCGATATAAATCAGACCACAAGGACATTTTAGCATGAGGAAAAATATGTTCTGTAGTCAAAAAAAAGGAGTCCATTAGGTTTTTTTTTTAACTTAGTGCAGAATGTGTAAAGCAGTTTAAATGTGATGAGTTAGAATAATGTGACAGAGGTCAGTGGGTTGGTTAGACTGCCAGGATACAGTGTTGGATGGCTCTCTGGTGTCAGAATAAACCAGTCTGTCTCTCAAATTACGGCAATGTTTAACGTGATAGGGAGGCACAAAGCTGATGCTAGAGATACGAAGGCTGCTGGACAGATTTAGAAGACTTTCAGTTTATCAATACCAGTCTGATTACAGTGCTTCAAACTAAGGCTTCACATCAACACAGCATCACATATGAACGGCCAAGATCATAGACCACAAACAACACAAACATAAGAATATTAGATTTTTAAGATATCTGTTTCAAGTGATAGCCAAAAGCTGGACTAAACCCAAATGAATAATAAATGATGTACTGGACACCAAAAAGAGGACACCGCACTGAAGACTAGGCTGGGATTTTCAAAAAGCTTTTACAATTAATCAAGAATTCATGGAAACTGTTGTGTTTTCAAATACAGTCATGAACAAAAGTAATGTAACCTTTATTCACATTTAAGGAAGGATATCCTACTAAACAGTATAAGATCATGAGAAATACATCCAACTCCGGATTAAAACAAAAATAGAAAACTTGCACTGTTTGAAATCTGTATTTATCCTTTGCTTTAGATTTTTTGGCCTGCCTTCAGACTGCTAGCTTAGCATGATTAGCATTTTTTAAGGGTTTTGTTAGTGTACACAGACTACTTTTTTAGACACTTACCTCAGAAATTGTTTAAAAGCTTAGATTTTTGTGAATCTAATGATGCAGACCCTTAAACGTATAACCAAATCAGCAGGTTTAATAACAGCTCTGTCAGACCAACAAAAAAAACAAGGAACTCCCAAAAACAGTATCAACTCAGGGAAGCTTTAAAGCATTTCTAAGATTTATGACATGTCACAACATCATATTTCAGCATCCACAAACAGCCGAGAGCTGCGGTTGCTGATACTATTTTTCCTTTCTCCATATTACTATCTTGAACACATTTACTCTTTGGCTACAACATGGTTATTGGATGATGGCTGAAGTCTTAGCTTCAGACTGACACCTTATTTTACCTAAATGGGGCTTTCATGACCTCAACAGCCTATGACAGCCAAAGAGAGTCCGAAATGGGAAAGGGGA
>JAPZDY010000022.1:19746969-19796775 GCA_029783645.1 Ctenochaetus hawaiiensis | reverse complement strand
AAATTTCACAAAGTTTTCATGATGCTGCTGAGGACCAAAAGGACCAAGACCATGCATGTACATGAAATGTTTCAAAAAGAGCTTTCATTTTACACCTGACAGCTATTCAACAGATGTTTTAGGCACATTTCTAAACTTAAGGGGTGGTTAAATAGTAACATAATCAGTAAGGCACATGTACTAAAACATCTGCAGTGTCATAATTTGCGTCCCCCTAGGAAGATTTCCATAATAAAAAAAATAATGTTTACCAGCCAGAGAGCACATTTATGACCTCAAATTTACATGAGCTATTTTGTGTGTGTTGGTCCTGTGAACTGCAGAGTTCATTCCAGGTTCAGTCTTATCATCGAAACATTATACAAACATAACTCTCCAAACACACCTTAAAAGGGCTATTTCTGCTTATGTCTGGACTTTATGAAGGGTTTATTTATAATGGAGGCACGTGATACAGCTCTTTCTCTGCCATTTAGAAGCCGCTCTGTTGGACTTTTGAGGAGAGGGCTGGTTAAGGTGGAACAGTTCAACCTGCAGATGTGAAGCAAGTTATCACCAACATTTCCCTCCCCTTGCTTACAGCAGCCTCTGAACTTAAGCAACGTTATTTTTTTATTGTGACTGACATAAATGTTTGTTAAAATTTAGCCCCTATTAATGTTATATAACACTGATGCATGTCCTTGTGGAATGTATAATAGACTGGCCTCCTCTCTTATTCTTCTCTCAGCTTTTTGACAAAATGAATTCCTACAGGCATGTTACAGCGCACATTATTCTGGCAGTGTTTACCCAGATTTTTTTTGGCTCTGCACAAACCAAAGACATTGTTCTACTGCTGCCACATATTACTCTAGTATAACAGGAACTCAGTATCCCAAGAGTGCTGTTTATAACAGTTAACATGATAGGTTGACGTTGACGTGATTACATAGTTATAAGTGCGGGTATGTAAAATAATGGCAACAGTTTCTAACAAATACCAATTAAGACTTATCAGTTTTACAAAACACAAAGTAAGACTATTTTGTAGAGAACAACTTAATTCGTTCTAGAAACTGGAGAAAAATTTCTTACCCTCATACATGAATCCAAAGAGAAACTAATGCATGTGTTTCTTTTCCAACTGCATTGTCTTTGTCCTTCCAGGTATCGAGTCCGAGATGATTAGTACAAGTCGATCTTCCTGCCAAGGCTGTTCTTATGTTTGTACTTGACATACACATACTGTTATAGACCCGGCACAGTCCCGCGCTCCTCTTATCACATGTCTACTGCTATGGAGCTCATTCATCTGGTTGCTGTTCCTCTTCTCCTCTTTCTCTCTGAAAGCACACCTGATGCCTCGGGCTACCTGCCACCACCCCCCCACCCCCCCTCAACTTTCAATTCAAAACTAAAACTGCTGATTAAAGCACAGCAGGGATGCTCATCTTGCCACCTGTGACGTCAGGGTCTCTGTCAGGAGACATGCACTTGTCAGCGAGGGTAAAAAAAAAAGGGAGAAAAAGGAGGGGAGGGAGGAGAGGGGCTGTATAGTCCCTATTCTGTCTACATACAGAAGGCTATTGAGTGCAGACATGGGAGTCTGAGCTGCAAGCTGATAGGAGGGGTGGAAAACAGCATAAAAGGAACAAATGCAGAAAGCCAAAGCACAAAGGCCTTAATTGTACCACTTGATGAAGACCGCTCTGTGTCTGTATTGTTTAAAATGCTTATTTAGCATTAGTGTCTACACGGGCTGTAGGAGGAATTGTACACAGAACAGATTAAAATCCATCCAGATTAAAAACAATATTTAAACAAACTAAGCCGCCTGCACAGACATGACTGACTGTGTAAATACTTGGTTGCAGTTGAAAAAAAGAAACAAATGTCCTTTTTTCATTTCATAAAAAATCAATCTCTTTCCTGCAACTTAGGCTACACATTAAAAGCTGTTAATGTTTGAGCTGCCAACACTCATAAGTTATAATATAAACACTGTTTTATAAACTCGCGAACCTTCCCATTCTCGACACCATCTATTGTACAAGTTAGCAGACACATTTCAATAGAGAATTAAATGAACATTCAACCATGAGTGACAGTCTATTTGGCTCTGCTAGGCAGGATGTGGCAATATGTGGTCATAACACTTCATCCATTACAGTATGCGTGAGCTCTGTCTCTCTGCACACTGTGACCCCAATTCATGGAAGGCACACTCGTTTCGTGCTGCTCATCCCACACTCGTCATGCTCGGGCACGACACTGTAGCTTTTGTTGGGCAAGGCGGGCCTTTGCCTGCAAGCACCCGGAGTGCCAGGCTGTGTGGAATGCAGATCAGGGTGAGAGGGGGCAGGGAGTGTCACTGACTGAATGGGGAGATTGAGGAGAGCGGGGTGTAACCAGACTGGCCTTCAGCCCACCACCATCACGGCAGCATCTAAAGGAGGGCAGAGGGGCTCATGCTCCTTCGTCATCAACACCCACCGTCCATGTGTGAACAAATCGCTCAAGCCGACCCACCAACAGCAGCGCGGTGACCTCAGCCTCTGCAGGATTGTGGACTCGTGAGTCTTGAGAGACACATACTGTGTACTGATCCATACAGGGCTGCAGGAAGAGACACCTGAGAGCAACTCATCTGCTATTTAAAGATTAACTTAAACTTTAACTTAAAGCACAATTAATCTTTAGTGAATATGCCAAAACACATGACAGCTCACTGACAGCAGGAGACCTGGACCTATATTTGATCAGTGCTGCAAAAATTACACACAGCAAGCTTAATATGTTGTGGGTTTATTTTAAAATACAGATCATTTCAAGTACAGATCTTAACAAAGGAACAAATATCTGTGTGTAAGGTAGAACAGTTCATACAAACAAGGACAAGAGGTCACTATTATATTAATAATTATACAACTGGTATCCACCATCCAGAGCCACATTCCGCACTTCATCTTGAAATTATGCAGAGGTCAATACACCCAGTCAGAGTGCCTGTGACTCACAGAGCTTTCCATTGCTCTTACAGGTTTTATGACATGTCACCCGGAATACACTCTATTGCATGGAGTTCAATCAGACGTATCAGTATGACAAATACATCATCAGATGGATCATTTTCTGGCCTTTTTCTTCTTTGATTTCTCAGCATCGTCATGGGCCTTCCTCTTGGCAGCGAGCTTGTTAGCCTGTTGAGGAGAATAAATGATGAATGCAGTTAAAGCACAAGAGTTCATTGAACTTGAGAGGGGGGCATCTCTGCTTGAATGTGTTTCTGAACACGGCAGCTACACAATAACGTTAAAGATTGTCAGCCTGGGATAAGATGTCTGATAGTGTAAATAAAGGAACCACTGTTAAAAATGAAGGAATGCTATCTTCATACATGTGCAAACAATGTTATCTCGTGAATTATTCAATCAATAACAAAATTAAACAAACCTCTCGGATTTTTCTTTTCTTTCCGAACATGATCTTGTCATAAAGGTATTTCTCCTTTTTCTTCATCATCATGATGGCCAGACGTTTCTCCTCTGCCTTCTCCTCCTGCTCCAAGCGTGCTGCGTTTTCTACCTTCACTTTGCCAGGCGTCACTTTGACTTGCAGAGGCTGAAAGAACGAGTGACGGGTTTGTTAAAGGTGCCGATGATTTGAAGAAACAGAAAAGACTCAGATGACACGGAAAAGGTTTCTTAAGTCTCTCACCTTGCCCTGGGATCTTTGTTCTTCCATTTTCTTGAGATTCTTCTCTTCTGCCTCGTCTTCTTCATCGTCTTCCTCTTCGTTGTCATCATCTTCCTCCTCTTCATCCTCACCCTCCTCATCTTCTTCCTCTTCCTCTTCTTCCTCGTCCTCTTCAGCGGCTACGATGGAGGAAAAATAAGTAAATGATATGTTCATGGTTCCAATATGCCATTCAACATTTGATTCTTTTATGGCACTGACTAAGAATGATGCAAAAATGATTTTTTGTGTCTTTTATTAATAGAAAAAGAAGTTCTTTAGCATCAAATTTCAAAGTTGATCAAATATCAAGCAAAACAAAATAATTCCACATGTATTCAGCTCCTAAAATGCACCTAATTTATTACTGGTAAAGCATTCTGTTGTTAGATCCCACATAAGTAACTGAATAACATCATCTGTGAGTAGCTTGACTGATTAAAATAACTGACATAACATAAATGCATGAAAGATGAAACATCAGAGCAACACGTGGTTTTCTCACCAGGTTTTTCTCCACGTTGTAAGGCCATGATCTTCAGTTTTTCAGGGGGCACATAGTCTCCCTCCCTCTCCTCCACGAAGGGAGACAGGTGGGGCGGCAAAGTCACTCCAAGGAAGTAGTCTTCCACCGGCAGAAGAATTTTGGCATTGACACAATCAAACACCCACTGGGGCTGGATGTAGTACCTAAACAAATTGAATCATAGAAAAAGTTATGAAATTTATCTATTATTTTCATGTTTTGATTTGAAATAATGAGCGCATATCTGGTTATTTTATAAGGCAGTTTTTCCCCCCTCTGCTTAAGATATATATCATGGTGTTTAAAGGGAGGACAGACGGGAAGTGAGCCTTTGAAAATGCAGAGCAGGATAAAGAAAAGAGGACAGGGTCTGTCACACACGAACAACAGAGCTGCTTTGAGGCAAGAGAGCGGAAAGATGACTCTGAAAGGAAGCATTGTAAATGAAATGGTAATGTACAAGAAGAGGAGCACAATCACTCCTCTTCTCAGGATCCGGAAACTTACTGTAAATCTAATTGTATGAGAAATTGATGCGTTCTACATGTTTGAAAATGTCAAATACAATGAAACCACAACATTCCTTTACCTGTTGATATACTGTTTGTCAGTGTTGGGTCTGTCAACAATTTGATGCGTGATCATCTCATCCGTCACCTCATATGTGCTGCCAATGCAAACAGACTTGTCCCAGGAAACCTGTCCGCCAAAACACCTGGAAGGCAGCAGCAACACACGAAACATAGAGAAAAGGTTTGAAATTATAGAAAAAGTCTCTTTATTTCTGTGTTTTCATTTACACTTCCATGAGTTTCACTGCAGCAGCATTGACTCACCTGATGACGAAAGCCAGCGACTCTCTGGGTGCTTCTCTGTTGAGGAAGAATTTGAGTCCTTCAAAAATCTTTTTTTGAGCTTCCTGCTGTTTCTCTTCCTTTTCCCTGGCCTCCATCTGTTCTAAGTCCTCCTGAAAAAAGTGTTACAGGAAAATTTATTCATATCAATTTAAATGAACTTTATGATGCCATCATTGCTGAGGCAAAGAATTATTTGAGTATTATTTGTCACTTGTAGATGAATTAGGCTACCAGGCAAGGGAGTAAATTACAGACAATAGTGCAGTTAGATTTGTTATGATGAACAATGTGTATTTATTGTATATATAAGGGTATATAACTCCCCTAAAGTTTAAAGTCCAAGAGGGTTTTTGGGTTTCTCAAAAGTCCCTGTGGCTAATAGATCAGAGGCTCGAAGCAGCTGGGCAAAACAATCTTCCCAGAGAGAAACAAGTGTTGTCCTTGGCAACTAAAAAAGAAGCTGTAATCCTCCAGTCTCACACCTCGAAGAGGTTTGACTCCTCTGACAAAGATGTGCGACATCTCACCGCTGTCCTCAGAGACCAATTAGTTTATCAGCTGCTGTTTTTCTGCATGTTTTAATGAATGTTTCTCGCAGTGTCATGACTATGATACAACAGTTTTAGTCTCAGCATTTTCAAAACAGAAGATAGAATCGATCAGTGTGTGAAATGGTTTTCTTACCCCCTCAACAGGAAAGCTGTCAGGCTCGGCCTCCTCCTCCTCTGTGGAAGAAACCACACGTGCCAGACTCGCACTCAGAGCTGACAGTTTCTGCAGAGCCAAAATCCACAGGGAATTAGAGCAATAATCCCCTAATTTTTATTTACATGCACAGTTACACATCATACCGTGAAGGACTAGTAATTTCACAGTGACCTGATTAGTTTGTGCAACCCTACAGTCTGACGTCTTATTATCACCACAAAACAAATAAGTCAATGAAAGGACTACAAAGTGTTCTGTTTTTTTCAAGTTAATGAATATATTTTACCCTTGCTGCTAACAATGTCTTTTGTGTGTACAAACACTGCATGCGTCAGGCTCAACAGATGTCCTGACTTTTACAGGCACAAAATCAAACCACCACACAATCGGAAAGAGCAAGTGTTCATAAAGATATTTGACTCTCATAAAAAACTGTGTCAAAAGCAGGGGTGCTGACGCACAGTCTGTCATCAAATTAACCAACTGAATAAATTGACAACTATTTACAGCAATATTTGCACTACAGTGTGCAAGCAAGCTCAAATTCCTGCTCCATTAAGGCAACTTGGACAGAGTAATTGTCTTCTTCACTAAGTGGTGATTGTTGCAACAGGTTATGTAGTCAATCAAAATGTTGACATTTGTGTTTCTATCTGTTTGTACTATGGAGGTGAACAGAAACATGTTTGTGCTCATAGGGTTTTAAAAAATGACCTTTCAAATTTCCAGAGCGGTAACTCTTTACAGACTTCATGTCCTGTTTACTCTAGAAAAAACACAGACGTCACTATGCTGAGATGGAATTTTTTAAGCTATCAGTGCCACAAACAATAATTTACCCACACCTGCTGTTAAGAGGTGAAGGCAACAATCTTAGAAATGGAAACCTAAAAAACAGGTAAATTAAACCAAAACTATATTAATGATTAGATTAGACATGGCTTGAGGTAAATTAGAGTTATTTAACAGATACTTTCAAAGTCTAGATAAAGAGCATCACCTCTAAGTAGCTTTCTGAATTCATGGCATAGTCCTCCTCATCCTCTTCCTTCAGCTCTGACTCTGTTTTACTGTCCAGCTGCAAAAGGAGGGAAGACATCAACAGATTACAGGCGTGCAAACAAATGACTCACAGCCATTCATCCTGATTGCAATCATGCAGTGTTGTTGTATATACCTCTTTATCAGCACATGATGAGACTTACTTAAGTCTGTTGCAGTAAAAGATTTAAACAGCATAAAGTATATGTAACGTCTATTTTTGCAAAATTTAAGATTTGTTTAAGATACAACAAAGCCTTTTGCATAAATGTGATGAATATAGTCTCACACAGCCAGCCCTTTCTCAACAGCTCCTGTGACTGTCTTGATGCCCAGATAATCATTCTGCTATGGTGGAAAAACACTCTAACTTGTCTGTATTTCTTTAAACAAACTAAAAATTTCTTGTGCAAAGCTAAGTCCTGGATACAGTAACCAGCTCCTCATAAAAGGCTAACACACAGACAGTGCACGGGAAGGAGAATGTTAGCTGAAATAATTGCACAATCAATGCCAAGTGTTTACCCATGGTCTACATCTAGACTATAACGAATGTAACAGAACTGTCACCATGAAAACGGTTAAACCAAGTTTAAAATACCTTTGGTGGGTAGAGCAGGTTGAGGGAATGGTAGAGTCTGAAGTTAACAAAGCCTAGGAGAGTGGTGTAAAACTCTGTGAAAGTCGCCATTACTCTGTAGTCGACATCTGTTGGGTGCTGAAGGAGCAAAAAAATAGAGTTCAGATGAGTTTCAGCATAAAATCAATAAACACAAAAGCAACCATTTTTAAGTGTTTGTAGTCTGAAGAGCACACAAACAGCTTGGGCCAGTCAGTAAACTAATCATAATAATTCTTCTCCATCAGGTCACACTGCTTAAAGTTTTCTTGTGTTTGACAGTAGTGCTGTTTGTTGACTCTATAATGGGTCCAAACACTGGCAGAGCTGCTTCAACCCTCGATGTAAACCCACAATAATGTAAGTTACTGCTTATTATTAAATGAATCACGGTGGACTGCATTTCATCATATACTTACATCATGAGAGAACTGATATGGTACCAGCCATGTAATGAGCTGTCCCATCACTTCAGCTTGGTAATATATTCCCTTGATGGAAAGGAAAACCTATCAGGAGCAGACAAGCGTCATTTCAGAGCAGAGGTGAATGATCTCAAGACACATTAATATTTACCCACATTTTCTAGTTTTATATATTTATCAGGCACCTTTTTGAGAGAACGTGATGCAATCACATAGTTCATCCACTCCACTGTGAGACGTCTGCACAGCTGGATTGTCTGAACGTGACATTTTCCTGTTCTGGCGAAGGTGGAGAAGAGGAAGCACATGCAGAGGGCATCATCGATATCACGAAGAGCATCGATGAAGGAGGGGTACCTGCCACAAATGAGTGCTGGTGAGGCAACACGACTAGACAAACTAAAAAAAAATCTTTAATAACAAAATGAGTTCTTTAGTAATTAACAGGTCTTCACGACTGTTGATTTTTTTCCCCAAAAAACATCTCTCGCTATTTACAGTCACCCATCATATTTCTCCAGATACTCTCTTATTTGACTTGACACAAAGAAAGTCTGTTAAGCTCAACAGTGCCCTCCTCTGTTGAGTATGAAGAATAACACTGTCTTACCTTTCTTTGATGATGTGGTCTAACTTATAGGTTGGCTTGTTCTCCTTTAGTCTCTCCACATCAGACCACTCTGTTTTTCCATAAGCCTTCTTAAGTTTGCGTACAAATACCTGTATGGAGAGAAGATTTTGATAATAACAGTGTCCACACTTGAAACTATTACAGCATACTATTTTATTATAGCACCATACAAAATATTACCATAGATACAATAAGAATTTCCTAGAACAAGGAATAGATTACATTTATAAGGGCAAAATTGGTTCATTGTCAATCTTTAATTGTATCTAGATAATTGTCTTGGTGTGAGGAGCGGTGATAGCTGGCATTAGGGGGGTGACCCTGGGATGCCAGTAATTACTGTCTAGCCTCCTAGAGGTGTCGGGGGACCAACTAGAAGAAACACTGGTGAAAGGAGGTTCCCACCTGATGACCCCAAAGACATGTTAGTTATCACTGCTCATTGGTCTATATAGTTAAGTTAATATTTATCATAGAACTTAGGAGGTTCTTTATTGGGTACTGATCCAGTTTTAGAATTTTTGTGCTTAATTCAAAGCTATTTAGAGCCTGCATGAATGGGGCCTAAGTACATACTGAGAAAGTAGAAGCAGTGTCATAGATAGATTGAAATTTTACACACTAATTGGTCATCTGACAATTAATATCTCTTAGAGTCTGCATGTACGGGACCTAAGATGATATTGATTTGTTGCAAAAATATTCATCTCTAGGTTACATAGGGCAGTTTGCAAGGTTGTTGTTAAGCTTAGGGAGCTATTCACTGGGTCTGGTCCATTTTCTGGAGCACAAGTGTCTTGAGTTTACTTTAAATAAATAAGAAAAATCCTTAGACATAGACTTGCATCTGTTAGGTTAATGGGATTTTGTTTCTGTACGGAAGCCATTTATTCAAAAGAGCAAACCAAAAAATCATTTTCCAAATAAATAAAATGAACGCTTGCTTATAAACACAAAGGTGTTAAAGTTGATATTTAAAAACTGGTACCTTATACTCCCTGAACTTGCCAACAATTGGCTCATGCAGCAGGAAGCGGATGTCCTTGAGCAGGTAGAAAGTCCTTGCAGCGGTAGAGCCCTTGTTCACCTTCTTCTTGTGCTTGGGCTCATGAGGGTAAATGCCTTTAAGGATGCATAGTCGCCTGGAAATCGGATATCAGAAATGATTTATCTGTGACATGGTTGACGTTTGGCTGCGTCTTGTCAGTGTAGTGTCATGATATGCAATTAATTCTCAGATATTTTAAGTGCTTACTTGTGGGGTTAGTTATTGTGATGGTGTATACATGTAGTCTAGTCTAGAAATCTAAGCCATATGTTATTTAAGCCTGGGCCATTACACACAGGTTAGGGAAGGCAGTATTGTACTTTACAGAACTGTTGCATTGGTGTTCAGTGCCATAAGCATCTGAGAGACACCTGAGTCCATTTAGATTTACAATCGTATATAAAGTATCAAATAGTTGAATCCAAAACACCTAACTTTATTATAGCATTATTAGATACCTGAAATCTGGGAGACTCAGCTGTAACTTTTTGCGAGCTTTATTCCTGGTGATGTAGTTGGTGGCAGAGCCCCTCTCAAACTGGAAAAAAAACAAGCACAGAAAATTACAATAAAATTCCACAGACAACATGGCTCGGACATCATACTCAAACGAGCAAAATACTTTGACCTCAAATGTTCATCTGCAACAAACAGATTCTGTTGTTAGAGGAAAAACAAACGTAAGCTAGCTCCGTTAGCTTACTAGCAAACCACTTTGATTTAGCTTCCCTTAATCTGGCATTAGTATGTCATTAGCTTGACGTCAACTCTTACCTTTTTCTTTTGAAGACCCCCCATTTACAAATTAAACGTGACCCTCCACAAAAGTTTCAAAAAGTCTAGGAGTCAACAAAACAGGCACTTCACAGGCTACGACGGCGTTAGCCACCAACACCAGCGGCGATGCACGTGTCGGTTGACATGCGCGGAGGAGGCGGTGCGGCACGGCTGCAAATTAGGACCCACATGAGGGGTCGACCGTCTCCCCGCCTGAATAAAAATAACACAAAACTTAAAACTTTTATATTGCAGTACACGCAAATCAATTATTGGTATATTTGATTAAGCCATATGTATCAAAATCATGTACTGTAACATTTTATGTAGTCTGCACCAATAAATAAGTTTTAGTGTATTACAATGTCAAAACATGTATATGTGACAATAAAAGTACATCTTAACTAACCATAGCTTAAAACAATACAGGGACTCAGGGAACATTATATTTAATATTTTCAACTCATTCAGATAAAAGGACAAAAAGATTTAAAAATGACTGTGAAATGAATCGCAGAACTGTAAAAATCTTTGTTTAGTTAGATATGATCAGCTAGAAACATCATGAATTTAGACATTCATAAGAATAAAATAAAAATTATAAAAATAATAAACATGCATGAAACAACCACAACTGAGCTCCACCCACCCTCTTTTGTTCTCCCTTTCGTTTGGTGCCAGGGATGCTTGTGAGATGCAGATCAGAGCTGACAAGAGCAGAGAGTGAGAAAGAAAAATAGCAGGAAAAAAACTAGATATAAACTAATTGAATCAGAGAATCGATTTTACAAGGACATCTAAGGATATGTGTGAAGTATTTCATAAGTTCATCATGGGGCTTCGTGATCTCATAAAGGACTATTTTCTTGGTTTCTGGGATTATGAGACACCAAAGGTGATGGTGGTTAAAAACAGAACTCTTGGAGTTATATACAGATGTGTTCAGTTCCTTGTGATCACCTATTTCATCTGGTAAGCATGTTTGAGTACTTGCATGTTGATTCTTTGTCCTAAAAGGAACAATCTAGGCTTTAAAAATGTCACTCTGTTTGATTTTTCTACTTATTCTGTCATCAGTTTTACCATGATTAAATGCTTCTTTTAAGAATTACAATAAATTATAATTTTTTTTCCAGCAGCATCTCTTTGTATGTGAAAAGAACATTTAGAGATAAAACTTGTACTGTGACTTTAAATTCAAATCCCAAATGCTGCTTTGTAGAGAGGAAATGCTTTGATTTTCTAATTAACTGGAAACAAATAAACATCATAACTGATGGAGACATAATTGATGTAAAGGAGTGGGCATGACACTGTCTGTTTATTATTAGACATGTAACTTAAACTAAAGAAAGCATTTTTTATTGGCTTTGTTCTGTAAAGATAATTTGCTTTTAACCTTCTTATTTTTTCAAATCCTAAACTATGTTAAATTAGATTTCTTCAGCTGAATGACTGAAGTGCGTCATCTTTTCTTCTCCTCTTGGCTTTGGCAAGGGAGATGAACAAAATAATGGTAACCTGATCTCTAGTATAAATCGACGTCATGACAGTAAATCTAATATGTGGTCTGTCTGTTAATCATCCTGAAGGTATGTCTTCATAAGTCAGAAAGCCTATCAGGAAAGTGAAACTCGCCCAGAGAGCTCAGTTTACACACTCATGAAAGGCACAGCAGTTCATGGAGATGATATCTTGGACACTGTGGAGTACGCTCGACCCTCAGAGGTGAGTCCAGAGCGAATCCTGCAATGCAATCAAGCATATCTCACCTCCTGTCAGCAACATTATGTCTTCACGGCAGAGTAAACCCTGCTGGCTTATAGTGTTTTGTGTGGCATTTCCCTCACAGGGTGGTGATGTGATTAGTACAATATTGAGAAGAGAAGTAACATATGATCAGAGGCAAGGAACCTGTGCTGAGGTGAGAGGTTAACAGAAGCTTTCTCAACAATAACAGCTACCAACATGCATTTACATGGACTTTATTCTCCCATGACTCAGTATCTGTCTTATTTCACTTCAGTATTTCAAAGTTGCAAACGCAAACTGTACAAAAGACTCTGACTGTGTCCCAGGAGAGGTTGACTTTGATGGTCATGGTAATGTTTTTATTCCTCCTAAAATCTTTCTTCAAGCTTGGATGGTCTGCATTAGTCACAGTTTATAACAGTTTGAAACACTTTCTTGCAGGCAGAAGGACCGGCAAATGCGTTCAGTACTACAACCACACATTCAAAACCTGTGAGATCCAAACCTGGTGTCCTATTGAGGAGTACGCTGCGGTACGGTAAGGCAGATGACAAGTTGGTTTTATCACTATCAAGAGAGGTTCATATGGTTCATGTAAAAGGAAAAGGAAATCTGCAAACAAAATATAGAAACCTTTTGAAGATAAAACTGGCATACAACATTACAATAAAAATGAAATGAATAAAATAAATGTGAATAAAATGTCAGCGTTAATATATAGGCTATAAATTATTAAAACAAGCTGTCAATAACATTCCAGTATCAGTATTTAGTATTCAAGCTCTAAAGACAGAGAACGTAGAGATCTAAACAAGTTTTGATTGGTATTATAATTGAAAATCAGTCTAATTCAATGATAGCATAAATTTGGGAAAGGACTGTAAAAAGGACTGCACCATAAATCGGTGTTTCCCAACCAAAAACAGGTTTACAAGATAAATCTGAAGGATTTTTGTTAACACAGGCCTGTAACTGGAAACAAGAAGAAACAAGTTTCTGCCACAAAAAATAATATTAATATTCTAAAAAAAATTGCTTTTGCTTGTGAATGACTCGATATTTTTAATCTTCCGATTCATATAAAGTACTCAAATAAACCTAGATTCTTTCTGAAAATCACTTAGTTGTGATTAGGGGTCACAAGCAACTGATATTTATACAGTACCAAAGAAGCTGGATTTGCAAAAGTATCACCTAGTATAGCTGTCAGAGGCTAGTTGTCTGAAACATTATCAGTAAAGATCAACAGTTAGTTCCTTTATGAAATACATTCCAGTAACCAATCGAGTTAACATACAGTAGAAGTAAAAAAATAGAAAATATATCAGCCCACAGCCCATTAACAGTAAAATGTACTAAAGATAATGCTTTAGTGTATTAGCTTTCAACAGCTAAGCTAGGTTAATAACTAGCATGATTAGCATGGTACACTGATGAAAAAGTAAATTAATAATCACAAAAACGTTGTAAAGAAAGAGGAGTGATAAAAAAAATATGAATCAACAAGTTATTTGGGAGTAGATGAAATTTGTCTTTAGTATTTTACTTGTCACAAATCCGACAAAATGGTGGATGTAACAATGTCAGTTGAACTGCTGTGGAACTGTGCGTTTGTCGCTAGCAACAGAACGCATTACACTAACTGAAACCAACTGATGGCAGTACAATGCGTCTGTTTTTGGTGTTTTCAACAGAGAACCAGCATTAGTGGAGGCCATCAATTTCACAGTATTCATCAGAAACTCCATCCACTTCCCCAAATTTAAAGAGCAACGGTAGAGTATCCATACATACACATACACATACTGAAGCTATTATGCTTCTGGATGTCAAAAGAGCTGCAGAGATTAGCCACTTCATGTGTACTAATAATTTAATTTAACGTGCAATATCCATGTATAGCTATATTACTCCAATTTCATCTGTGCAACAGAATTCCACCACTTCATACTGTCACCCTTGTAAATATTGTTCAATTTCTTTCTCTTTTACATTATGTCTTTTACTGTCCACTTGCTGCTGCAACAATGCAAATTTCCACATCGTGGGACTAATAAAGGAATATCTTATCTTATCTTACTTCTATTCTTGTCTATGACAGGGGAAACATCAAAGATGCTTCAAAAAAGCGTGACATGCATAAATACCTTAGTAAGTGTCATTATGACGAGGAGAAAGAGCCCTACTGTCCAAACTTTCGCCTGGGCTACATTGCAAAACAAGCCAGGGAGAATTTCATTGAGCTCTGCAGGACTGTAAGTATAATTCTGCACAGCAAAATGTGAAACATGAAGCTATTTGGTTGCACGTAGTTTAAGAATGAGTTATCATACATATAACCATGTGTATGTTCTTTTTCAACAATTCATGCTTTTTCGATAATGTTTTAAAAACGATCCACTTTGTGAAAGTGCATGATCTTTGCTGTTTTTGCTCAGGGAGGAGTTATAGGGGTTTTCATTAACTGGAAGTGTAACCTGGACATCGATTCTTCACATTGCAAACCCACATATTCCTTCCGTCGCCTTGATCTTCGAAAGGATCAGGCCAGCTCTGGTTACTATTACAGGTGAGCTCGACACTGACTTTTTAAACTGTATTTTGGCATGTAAGAAGTTCTTTCTTTTTATATTGTGATTTCTTTATAACTGTCCAGGTTTGCCAAATATTACAATAAGGATGGGGTAGAGTTTCGCACACTCATCAAGGCCTATGGTATTCGTCTGGATGTCATAGTTCACGGGCATGTGAGCGGATACTCTCTGATCGCCACAGTTTACTTTCAGCTTATTTGGTGACTTTCATTGTATTAATTACCTTTCTTTTTTCAGGCTGGCAAATTCAGCCCCATCCCAACCATCATCAGCACAGTTACCGCTATGACTTCAGTTGGGATTGTAAGTAATTACAGTACATTCCTTCCTTATCTTGAGACTTTGAAGGGCAGCCATTGCCAGCTCCCTAACAAATTGCCTTTTCTTTTCATGTCAACCCTCCAGTGTACTATCATCTGCGACTGGATCATGCTGACTTTTATTGACAAAAATGAGGTGTACAGCGAGAGAAAGTTTGATGAGGTGAGTAAAAGACATCACATAATCAACCTCAGTACGTATGTTGTATTTGTATTAAAAACAATTTGGAGAAAGTGATCTCTAAGGTTTAATATCTTAAAAAGCAGGGATAGTGAGATGAGTTTTAAATTTTCTTAACATGCTGGTTTGTCCTGGTCTGTTCTAAAGAGCACAAACAAATGTATCTGAGTACAAAATTGTTAACTCTTTACACTATAGTGCACAAAATTTTGAGTAGTTAACACAGACAACTAAGAGGCAAATTTGACCGATAACCAAAAATTTGCTAGTTCTTCCTGAATAAACCTGAATCAAGGACTTTACTCTAAAATTACAGCATCTTAATCATTTTTATATTACTTAATTTTAAAATAGTATTTTGGTTTATCATGTGAAACTTACTAACACTTTTTTTTGTTGATTTAAGGAAAATAGCAACATTTTAGTATTTTCATACTGGAATTTCCTAATGAGTTTCTGAATGACAATGCAGACGCAACATGATTATCAAAAATATTAATATTAATTACTGAAGTATTGAAGTATGCAGTAGTATTAATTATTGTTGAAATCATTTTGCCTGTGTGGATTTAGGGTTTGTGTATTTTAAGTGCTGCTTTATTGACATTCTGTCAGAGTCTGAATAGATCAGGACAAGGCAAGCTTATTATCATTTGTGTATGTGTATGGCACCTTTTCTCAGCAAAGACACTGAAAGTGCTTTAAGACATGTAAAGGTTGTAGAGGAAAAACAGACAATATAATAAGACAAAATACGGGGCTTTAATCAGTAAAATAAATGTCTAAAGAATGGCTGTTTTCATATGAGAATAAGAGGTATAAGAGGTCTTCTCTGAGTAGATGTTATCTGTCCTTTCAGGTTTTGAAGGAGCCCGCAGTCCCTGTTACCACAGAGCTCAGCTACATCAACAGTTTTGGCTCAACCCATTCGGACCTATCAGAAGGCGTTCCGCTGTGACATCATCTCGATCGCCTCAGTCCTCGCTGACCAAGAGTTTGGACTCTCCTCGGGTCGGCACTTCTGAGGTGTCTCTCTGATGTCTGCAACAGCTCAGTTAATGAACTGTGCTGTTTTTAATGGGAATTTAAACTGGGAGAAACAGAGACAGAGAGCATCTTCTGACAGACAGCTGATCCCCTTTAAGTCTGTGCAATGGATTATTATCATATATCATCTGAAACCTTGATGGAGCCCAACCGTACAACCATGCAATTAGTTTTTTCTCTTTCACTTCATATGGCTTTAGGAGACAGAGACCACTTAGAAAATTAGCTTTTACTTGGAATATAAATCAGCTTAACCGTTTCATAGCAGAAACACACTTCATTACAACAGGGACATTAAACCACGTAATCTTAGTCAATGCGTTGCAATAAACGTCCTCTATGGACTCAAATTTGATCACAAACATTAACAGTATATCATTAAACATTGACCTTGCTTTTACAAACCTGTGTTATAACAAACAAAATGATGAACACCAGGTTTAAAGAATCTAAATATTCTGATTCATTGCTTTGTTTTTCGACCAGAAGTGTTCAGGATAGACCAGAGGTTGCAGGAGGAAACAGCCAGGAGACGCACAAGGAGAGCAATGAGCTGTAATCAAATAACAAAGACATTTCCCATAAATTGGTTTCTCTAACAAGATTGTGGGGGAAGTGTGAATCCATCTGGATGCCTGAGAGCAATACAAATGTCCGTGGTGAAAAGACTTAAGACTCAAGTCTCATGGATCCATATCTGTCATGATGGATGTGGAGGCCCAGTGGACAATGACATGTCAGAGTGGAAACTGTTTGTTCATGACATGTGGAGCTCTGTGTCAATATAATGTCATATCTTAAAGGGTCGTGCTCATGTTAATCAATTTCGCTTTACAGCTCAATAAATTTTGTCCATCTAAGTATTGAGAGTAATGCAACTGAAAATGTAAATAATTTTAAGAACTCAAAGGCCCTCTAAGTGCTCTCATTCCTTCATTCGTATATGCACAGTTTGTGTCAGCGAGAAGCAGCCAAGCAGCCAATCTAATTTTGCCCCAGATCAGTTTGAAATGTGATTATTTCTCTGGGAGACACCCATCAGCAGGCAAAGTGAGTCATCTTTGGGACAATAAGGTTAAAGTGATGGAGGTGCATGGGTTAAGATCAGTGTAATCTAGACTTGCTTGTAGTAATCACTTACCCCAAAATGATTTTCACACATTTGGCAAGAAAAATAAGAAATAACCAGCCAGAAACACCTGATCTTTTCTTATTACCGCTGTAGGAAAATGCTCAGACATCATTAAAATGCTTCTCATCTGAAAAAACATAAATATTTAGATTTGCCAATTAATTTCTCAAAAACAGAGAGAACCACAAATGCAGTTCCAAAGGAAAACTTGATGGTTAATGATTATGCAACTTGCATGAAAGCAGCATCCTGCTTAATGGGCCTAAATGAGGGTGAAGTCAGGACAATCAAAGCTGTGCTCAAGTCTCATTAGCCACTGAGTGAGGAGTGAGTACAGACAAAGTGTGACTGCTGGTTAGTGAACGGCACTCAAGATTTTGATTTTTCTTTGTGGCAGAAGAGTAGTCCAACAATGAACACTAAACTGCGACACTGAATAAAATAACTGAACAGTAAAGACATTTAGACTCAGAGTTGAAACATTGTCAAAAATATTTATTTACAGAAAAACATCTAAAATTCACACACATACTTTATTTTATTGTGACATAAGACAGACTTCTCACATTTCTACAGTCAATATAATCATCCTTTAAATGTCCTTATCAACATCAAACAGACACTGAGGCTCTTAAGCGAGTGCACAATTTGGGAAAGTTTCAAAATCAAGTGTTTCCCAGATTGAAAAGGAGCTGCTGCAGACACGGCTGAGGGAGTGTTGGAGGGCAGATGTCACATTTAACGAGCGCTCTGGCTGATGTGTGGGCTCATAACAAGCAACCAGTCGATCGTCTCCTCCAGGAAGCTCATGTTGTAGTGAGATGCGATGTTTCGAAACACAGTGATCTGCTCAGAGAAGCTCTAGAAATGGAAAAAAAGAAAAACCGCTGTGAGAACAATGTCAAATGGGACTAATCATTTGCTATCATCACTGAATTAATGTATCTGAGAGTAGAAACCTTAGCTGGGAACGTGAGGTCAAAGTCTCCAGCACATTTGCAGTACAGTGGCATGTTGGCTTCCTTCACTCCGTTACATTTTGTACAAACCTAAAAGCACAGACAGGAAACACAGAGATGACATACGATGGTCAGTGCAGTTGTAGTGTATGCTTACCACTAGGACACCGAATACCATTAAAAGTGATTTTTTCATGCTGTTTATGTGTTCAGTATAAACAAAGAATAACACTTTGTACTCACCAGGTCCTGCAGCGTGTAGCTCATCAGTTTCTTCTGCAGAGCTTCAACCAGAGCCATCTCAATAGACTCGGTCTCATACTGCGCCTGACAGTTCGAGCAAAACCACTGAGGTAAAACTGATCCATCCTGAGGAGAGAAAAACAGTTTATCTAACTAGACTTTGTAGTAATTTAAAACAAAAATTCAAGTGGAACCACCACCTCATAGTCATGTCTCTGTGAACCAGCCAAGTTACAGTTTACATCCACGTCCATCCATAATGATAATACATGTTGTGAAGGCTTTGAAGGAATTAAATAAAAGGTATTAAGAGTATTTTTGGCAAAATTTAAGTTATTACTATATTGATGTTTGATCCTAGGGATTAATCTCCAGTGAGAAACATGCCATCTTCACTTTGAGACTATTTTTTACAGTTGATATGGATTGAGAGTTTCATGGTGCTGCGACAATCACCTTTGTCACCAACTTGATATCCAACCAAATGTGAAATAAGGTCACAATTTCTTCTCTTGAGTAATGGTGTTGAATAAGGGGGGAAAAATGTGTTTTTGCAGAACATTTGATGTCACAGTGAAGCTGGATATAAAATGTCATCACATCATCATTTTATCCTAATAGACATTTGTGTTAAATTCTGTCATAAGTTGCTTATAAATTGTTGAGTTGAGACCAAAAATGAGTTCTGAGGTCACACTGACCTTTGACCACCAAAATCTACATGAGTCCAAGTAGATGTTTGTGCCAAATTTAAGGTGTTCCTGGGATATCATGTGATGAGAAGGTATTTACAAACATACAACCTGACAACATGTTGCCTTAATCCACAGCTGTCACAAGCATGGAGTCATAAAATCAAAACAGTATTATTATCATGCCCATCAATGCTCCTCCTCTCACTTGTGCCATGGATGGATCCTTGCAGAGGTCGAGGTCACGACAGAAGTTGCAGTGGTGGCAGATGACCTCTGGCAGGATGTAGGAGTTACAGGGGTCATGGAACTGGGCTTCCTCGGAAAACTCTCCGACGTCCACCAGACGCAAGAGGTCTCGTTTCAGTTTGTTCACCTGGTTCACTATGTTTGTATCCAGTGAGAGGACCTGAACAGACAAAAGATGAAACAGCTGATGCACCAGTTGCAAATCCTGCAGTGTGGCGAAGAGAAAATCATGACATCCAACACGTAAAAAGAGCTGTCTATGTTGCTATATGTAGGAAAATACCTGGCAGACATATTTGATAAACTCCAGTGCAGGGTTGTTGAGTGGCAGGTGGGATCCAGGCAGGATGGGGAACATCTCTGAGGGCTGGGTCACACTCCTCGTACCGGTCACCTTCTTCTGGATTTTTTGAGTGATGGTGAAGAAGTTCTGCGTCAGCTCGTTGGACACATATTCCTGTGAGAAGGAGATCATCCCTGTCGGAGAGAGTTAAAAAAAAACATCTGAGAGGAAATCTATCCAAATGCAATCAAAAGCTTCCCATCACAGGTTTAAATGTAACAGACACTAGCCTGTGGCCCCTCTAATAAGTGCAATGTCAAGTTCCTAAAAAACGCAAGAGAAGTCTTTAGCAACCGAAGTAGATTCCTAATCAGCATCTTACCAGGAAGAGCACTCAAATCCCCCACTGGCTGCTGAGAAGCCTGGCTAACTCCTCGCCTCTTGACAGGTGTTGCTCCAGGAGCATTTCGTCTAAGCTCCTCTTTCATGCTGTGGTAGACTGCTGCAATGTAGGCTGGTGTGGAAAATGTGTGTGTGTCAGAGTTGGTAGACAGAAAAAAAGCAAGTAAACAAAGTCTGTGGTACATTTATTATTGTTTTTACCGGAGACAATCATGAGGAAGTATTTCTGACAGGAGGCAGTTTGGGGAAGATACTGCATGATGTTCCAGTTGCTCTCAATCAGGTCCTCCACCTCATTCGTCTCTCCATCACCATCATCTTCCTCCTCCTCCTCTTCATCCTCGCTGCCCTCCTCATCTCCTTCCCCTTGTTTCTTTTTCTTCTGTTTTGCTCCTTCCTAGAAAGTATTCAGAGGGGATGATTTTCTGTTTTATTCTGCTACTTAATTAATGATTAATGTAAATATTTTGTAACTGAAGCTCCAGTTTAAATTACCTCCCCATACAAAATGCTGGAGGGCAGTTTGCCCTTTACACCGCCGCAGTTTGCCGGATCCATCCACAGCAGGAACTCCCAGCATCGGGAGAAGGAGATGGACAAAGAGTGGAAGATTTCTTTGGAGTGAATGCTGGAGTAGAAACAGAAGGGAAATTTGATTTTTTTTTGTCTACTCACACAATGACAGAAAAACATAAAATAAAAATGTGCTTTTTAATAAAATATGTGGCATTAATGGAGCTGCCCCTGCCACATCTTTGTTTACATAAGAATGTCACCAACATTGCCAAATGTTAAACATTAGATTTGTTGTTATAATTATGTGGTTTTATTTTGTATATGTGCTTTTTTTAAAAACAAATTTCTTTAAATTCCACTTCTAATACCTGAATATTCCTCATAAAAATGTGCATTGTTCTTTGAAAGGGTTTACTTGCATTATTGTGCAATTATGTTATAATAAGTGGTGGTAGTAGTGGCATAAATGGTCTTAAAATGATAATTATATAGTTCATCACTGTTGTTTCTAGGACAACATATCATCATCAGGACAGACCTTAATATCAGTAATTTTTGGGGTGATGTACTGTGGGTTTAAAAGATGTTTAAACAACAGGAAGATGCTCTGAGATAATCATTGGAAATACTGACAATAAAAAGCATCAGTGTCTGAAATGTTGCTGCAATTTTGCTTGAAGCGCCAGAAAAACATTGTTGTTACAGTGACCAAAATCCCATAAGACATTTTGATGGTGGCTACAATATTGATTTATTGGTCAAATTGGTCCTCATTTTTATTTTCCATTAGTTTAATGGACAGTTTTCACTCTTTTATAGTTGCTTTACAGAAATAATTTCCCATGATCAAATATGCCACAATATCTCTGGCAAGCATCTTGCTGCTCTAATGGGTAATGGTGCGGTGTTTTCTATGATTTCACTGTTCTTCAGACCACTGAAGCCAAACAGATACAGTCATTTATTAGCACAACAGTCTGTTCAGATAAAGTTGTTTGTTTTTTTAAATATGGATACAGAATATTAATCTTTAATTTTTAGGCAAATGTAGTCATCAACTTATGTTTCGTCCTAAATATTGATTATTATTTAAGTCAAAAGTAAAAATGTAACACTGCATGAATCAAGTAACAACAGTGCAAAGATGTGTATATATTCTACTTTAAGTTTGACCTGCAGAGGGAAAATATCTGACCTGTTGGTGATGTATTCTACGTAGCCGATGGCATCTTCTATCCTCCGTTTTTTAGTACACAGGATGATCCTGTTGAAGTTTCCATAAACCACAGTGGAGCCGAGACGCTTGAACTCTGAAACCAACCTGAAAGCACAATGAGAGAAGGATTAAAAGAAATGTTGAAGCTAACTGAAGTTGTCATGAGCTTGTTTATTGGTGCATCACAGAAATATTTGAACTCTATCTGCACACATGCTTCACTACACAGAAACTCTTTGTCTCAAATGAGCAGCAGCTTTTCCCATAATTTCTAAACAAAACTGTTACATGTCACTACATAGATGAGATGGATGGTTGATGACGACGAGGAACTCACTGTAGAAACACCTTCTTCATCATGTTGTGCAGGGTGCGGTGCAGTGCAGGGTCATAGAGCAGAGAGCTGGGGGAGCGCAGCCAGCGGTAGAAGTGCATCACCTGGTTGTCTGCATACACATTGTGGTACTGTGTGATCTCTCTGACCCATCCAACCACCATGCTCTTCAAGATCCTGCTCATACAACACACATCAAACACAAACAGTATTACATGACATGTTTCCTTAAACAATGGGGAAAAACTAGAGGCATAACTATTTATGAACTACAGATGTTTTCTCACCTGAAAGTGTTTGAGCAGAGAGCCGTCTCATCATAGCTGGCGAGAGCGCTGGCTCCCTGGTTTCCTGACATCATATCCTCCAACGAGGCCTGCTGGATCACATCAAAGCTGACACCCAGGCTTGCTCCGCCCTCCATGTCATTGACATGCTGTGACTGGAGGATGGTGTTGACCGCCAGGCTCTGCAGGTCCAACTCCACACACGCTGAAAGGAGCAAAAACAGAGTGGTCATAAATACAAAAGTGAACAGTTGTTTTAAAATATTTTTTCCAGATTGTTCCAGATGTTTGGGTACCTGTGGAATAGCATCCTGGAGCATTGATCTCCACAGAGCCCCTGTCATCACTCTCCATGACCAGGCGGCTGTCATCAGCCTCTTTTCCTCCGAGGTCGGGCCGGGCGGTGGGCGAAAGCCACAGCAGGTGGTTGTGTTTCCGTAGATGTCGTGCCAGGAACAAGTCTGAGCCAAAGATGGACACATCCTGAGGCAGGTTCCCCACAGGCAAGTGGTAATACCTGAAGACAAGAGACGTTATGGAAGTTTTAACAGTTAAAAGTTTTTCAATAATTACTAACTAGCATTTATCTATAAATAAGAAAAAAGACAAACAAGCAAACAAACAGACAAAAGTGATAAATATAAAGATGAAACTGAGAGTGTGTACCTGGCCATGTCGAAAGCCTGCGACAGGCAGCTGTCCAGGTTGAGGTAGTGGCGGATCATACGCCGGGCACCATGGCGTTGCCAGTCTAGCACATTATAGCTGATCTCATCAATCACGTGAACTGGAACCACTGGAAACTCCTCGAGCACCGGCATCCCTGCTGCCAGCCGCCGCAGCTCCCAGTTTGACTGCAACGCGATGAGAGTAGGCCCACGACGCTCCTCCTGTAAAGGCACCAGACAAAGTGACATATCATCACTCATATCTGTGTGTAAAACTATTGGAGGAAAACTAGGCATTTCAACGGGCCAATCATATTTTACCTTGTAGTTTAGCAGTATCCGTTGCAGTGCCCTGTATATTGCCTTCACATCGTTTTCAGCTCGGACCTCAAAGTTGTGTTTTTCTGGAGGCAGGAGCTCCTCAGTTGTCTTCTCTAGGAGAGCAGTGCGTTCAGCAGTGTAGAGGTTACTCAGGTTGGGCATCTGGTTGCTTCTGACCTGAGGAGAGAAAATAAAGCGAGACCATAATGAGGGGATGCATCAGTAGAACTGAAAAGCCTAACAAATATGTTTATTTGTGTTCTAGACTCTGCTATAAGGCTTCAATGCAGCAGCTATTTATTTGATGGCACTGGAAGACAAGATGTGAGCCAAAACAAGAGTTAAAGAGTTGTGTTGTTCTTACTGTGTCCAGGACGAAGATGCTGGCTTTGCGCTGAGAGGGGATGAACAGGCCAAACAGAGCCTTGTGACCCTGGCTGTGATGATACAGGTACATGTGGCGAACACTCCCTGAGGAGAGGGGAAACGAGACACAGTGATGTAAGATTCAAGCATCTTTCAAACACTTTAAAGCATTTTTTCTTATTGTTTTTATTGGAAATGCAATCACCAAAAAAAATATATAGTTTACAGAATTACTTTCTATTCACGGCTCATCAAAGTATCCTGTCACTTTGCTTATTTTACCAGCCTCTCATATTAACTTCAATCATATGTTTTAATTATTTGATGCACTAAATGACTTTAAAATAATAATTTTGGTTATGAAAGCCAATGTTAAATTAAATAAATACACTGAAATCTAACAAAAACCCATACAGGCTCTTTTTGACATCAGTTCAAGATGACTAGTGTGTAAGACGTGTCTTACCTGGTTCCAGGTAACTAAACTGAGCCAGAGACCTCATCTCCAGATGCTCCAGGTCAAAAGTGTCAGCCTCCCTGCCGGCCAGATCCCTCACCACATGTTTATTGACCATACACATGCATCCCAGCTGCACCAGCGCACGAAACAACAACGGCACCTGAAAGAAATCAGTTTAATGCATCATTCTGTTTATATCGATGCACAATCTGGACTCAGACATGCTGCTCACACACAAACAGCATCATGATACCTGTGTTTCATAGACCCCTTCGATGTCTGGGGCAGAGAGGTCTGCGTTGATCTCGTTGATGTGCTCCTGGTACATGTCCTCCGGCACACAGTACTCATAAAGGTAGTACACCATGTTGGAGCGAGGCAGCATGCGGTTCACCTGAAGCCAAACAGTTTGTTGAAGTGTATTTGATTAGACTACTGAGACAACACATAGTTTAAAACCATTTATAATAACTGCAATGCTGCTTGTTATTGCTTGCCTTTTTGTATGTGGCACCCTCCTCCTGTTTGGGAACTTTCTGATTGACGTAGAAGACACGAGGGATGTTGAGCTTCATGCAGTGGAGGTCGTTTCCAATCACTGCCCACAACTTGTAGAGACCAGGGTGACTGGTTTCTGCGATCTGAGAGGGGCGGGGAACGGGACATCACAGAAGACAAAGTTAGATGATTTCTTTCTGGATTTCATTTGTTGACTGACTTAAGGATGGTAATGAAGGTGACTTTGTCCCACCTGGACGATTTGCCATGGCATGTCCAGGATGCTACGTGCTGTTCTGCGGAGGAAGCTCCCCAAACCAGTGATGGGGCCATCTCTGATCACTCCGCCCCCTACAGGTTGAGCTTCACCATCCAGCATTTTCCTCCTCTTCTTTCTCTCCTTCCTCTGCCTCAGCTGCAGCTCCCACTTCTTCTTATGGTAACGCAGCCACACCAGACGCTCCTCCTGTAAAAAGATATTTTTCAGAGCTTATTTCTATAAAATAACTCTAACAATTTTGAAATTGTCTCAAAATGTTTGTGTCATTTCTATCTTCCTGGCAAAACTAGCAATCTGCAAAATGACGTGACAGGTTAATACTTTGAGCTTGTTGCTGCCAGCTTACCTTTGTCTTTCCCATGGGTGGGGGCGGTCCCAGGATCTCTCTCCAGGATTGAGTGAGCTCCAAATCCTGAGACTCCACCTGGCTGTCCTCTCCCTGAGAAGCCCGCTTACGCTTGGTGCTGATGAGGATGGCCGGCTGCAGAGGTCTTGGTGGCTTTCCAAAGTCCTCGATATCTGCAGTCTGACCTGCTTCTAGAGGCTGATGGGCCACCTGAGAAAGAGGAGATCGTAAAGAAGAGTGGTTTATCCACTGATGGGGGGCAGAGGAAACACCGATTGTTGGTAGTTTGACGGGACATTTTGTTGTGAGGTGAACAAACCTGTCTCTTGCCCTCACTGGTGAACAGCTCACTGATTTTCTTCTGCTTGTAGATGTCATTTTTCTCCAAGAGTTTCTTGTGAAGCCAGTCAGGATGCCTCACTCTGGGAACAGGATTCTTCACCTGATGATGAACGGCAACAATCAAAACTCTGATCTGTGCATAAACTCACAATATAAAGAGAGACATGAAACGTGTCTGATTTACCTGCTGAAGAGCTGCAGGGATGGTGATGATTTTCTGGATGGCGCTTCCCAACCTCTCGATGTAATAACTCCAATCAAGGATCTGGAAAAGTTCACAACAGAAATGTTAATGTCTGAGCTTGCACACAGAGAACTAAAACAATACAATCCAAGTGGAAAAAAAATTGTAATAACTCACAGAGCGGATGTCAAAGTCATGCAGAGTGGGCATCTTCAACCACTTACGAAGGAAATGTTTCTTCACACTGGACTCTGCCTGAAAGATGGCCAGAGGGATGGCTCTGATGGAGAGAGAGAGAGAGAGAGAAATCCAGTGTTATTTGTATGCAAGAAAGGCTGCAGACATAGTTGTGTAAACAATCTAAAAGAAAAGATTAAAAATAGAGCCATTATTAATATTATTAATAACACGCGCTTTTCCTACTGTGACAAGTGAAAAAATAAACAGCTGATATAAACAAATAAATCTGTCATCTGTCTTGACTTAATCTGCTCACACTGTTTGGCTTTGATATGAAAGGTGAATATTATGGGTTTCCATAATATAATTAATAAACATTAATAAATGGTCAAGAAGTGGTTTGATCTTCCCATCTCACCTCTCTGTGACAGGCGAACCCTCTGGTTTTCGGGAGATGACGTAGCGACAGCTCAGACCAGCATCTTTCACCATTTGGTCTCCCAGGAACTCAGCCAGTCTCTTAGCTGTGCTGATGGAAGTGGACTTCTGCTCTCCGTAGTCCTCAAGCTTCCTGGACATCGAACGATTCTCTGAAATCAGTTCAAACAGCTCTGCATCTGGCATGTTGGCAGCCTGGAAAAAACAGTGACATACACAAATCAAATTTTTGTGAAGAAGATATGGACTAGAATTAAAAAGCTTTCTCTGCAAATGATAGTGTATTTTATATAATTTGGTAAATGACTTTTTAATCCTAATGACTCAAGGGGCATCTAAAAGCAGGATGTAAAAATCCTTTAATACAAGAATGCTGTTTTGCACCAGTTGATCACAGGTTTGTACCTTGCTGTACAGAACGTCCAGCCAGTAGTCAGCCACTTTGGCCACAGAGGCGTACACCTCCTCCAGGGTGGTACCTTTGAGGAAAGCCTCAAACACTGATGACTGAAAAATCTTAATGAGCTGGAGCTCTCCTCTTCTCTTCACTTCAAAACCCTTGAGCTCAGCCAGGGAGCCGTCCTCATTAAACACAGCGTACCTATAATAAGCAGAAAGACCTTAAATCATCATCATCGCTGCACATTTTAGTTTGAGCTTTGCCAGGCAGCTCAGTTATTACTGTTGCTAACTATTCACCAATCTGACTGCATTCAGAGGTATAAAATCCACTGTTGTTTTACCTTTTCTTCAGCTTCTTTCCTTCCTCTTTGGAGGCAGGCAGGATCATGGCCAGGTATGGGCCGTCCACCTCGAAGAAGATGCTGTTCTCTGACCTGGTGACGTACGCGAGGGTCGCAGGGTCGACCAGCTCGTGGTATTGATCGTTGGTGAATCCCTCCTTCACCATGATGTTCAGCATGGCTCCTGGGTAAGAGATGGTCACCTTGGGCTTCTTCTCATTACTGGTTTTCACCACAAAGTTCTCAGGAAAGGTGTTGGGGAGGACACACCAGATACCGTCAGTGTCCAACTCAAGAGGCCTCCTGAGGTGCAGAGACGTGACAGTGAGAGATGGAGTGATATGTATGAAATGGTAATCAGCTAGAGTATTTCATGATGTAGGAGAAAAGGAAAGATAGGTAAAAACAATTCTGTAAGAGCAGGATTCAAGCCCAAATGTTGGCAAGAATCTGCTGATGAAACATGGATTCAGCTCCATCTTTCCTGAGTTGTAGCTGATCTTTCAATAAGGTAATTCTTATAATGTGATCTTACACTCACCCTATTTGTTCAATGAGCTCTCTAGCCTGAGTGATGATGTTGGCTCCAGTGTAGCACACGATGCCAGCCATCTCCATGGAATACCAACGCGCCCTGGTGGACACACAAAGACAGTGCAGACAACATTATTGCTGGTTTCATGAGCTCATGTAACGTAGGAGTATTTTTGATGATCTGAAAGAGGAAAACTGTCATGGACTCGCACCCTTTCCTCATGACGTAGCCGTAGAAAGAGTTGAGAATACACTTGTGAGCCAGCTGAAGAGAGTCGTACAGGATCTCCATGTTTTTGCAGCGTTTCACCTCAGCAGCATCTCCGCTCTCCTGAGCCACTGACAGTTTCTTCTTCCACACCTGAAGATAAAGTTGCACCAAAGGCAAGTTGTTTTGATGAACAAGAAGAAATTCAAACACAGAACTCAGAAAAATATATAAATAATAGTCAGTTAATATCCACTAACAATTGTACACAGACTTTTTAAAAGTGCCAATACTTTTTATAAAATTAGCTGCTTCATTTTTTTTTTTGTAGCTTTAACACCCTTTATTTCTATTATATTCTAATCTAATATTTATGAGCCCTTACAGTTTTCGGTGATTGAGCTTCCCTCTCTAAGAAAGGAGTTTTTAATTCAACATACCTTGTGCAGTCCTTTGAATTCATAGCGTCGATCTCTGAAAGCTCTCACAGTATCGACGTAGAAGGAGTTTTCTCTCTGACAGATGGTCGTAACTCGCTCCTCAAGCCTGGTGACGTGTGTCTTCTTATAGGCTTTCTTGCAGTAGTCTGAGACAGAGAAAAAACAGCCTTAGCAAACCTGTTTTTCAGAGGGTATCAAAAAAAATTCCAGGGAGCCACAATGAAAAAGTACCTGCTAGACGTTTCTTCTTGTGTTTGGCCTGCTCCTCTTGGTTTAAAGTGTGGAAGGCCCGAGGAGGGCCATTTGGGAATAAAGGTGGGAACTTTTCAGACTCAAGTTGCTGCTGGATGCGGTGGAACTCACTGCGACTGGCAGGCACTGCAGACACAGGGAATCGTGTGAAAAGATTTAACTCTCAGTGTATTTAGCTCCACATGGAGACGCAGTGTTAGCAAGAACATGATTATGAAGCATTTACTTACTGATTTCCCCTCTCCACTGCCAGGTCATCCTCCTCTGGCAGGTTGCACCAGGCTTGTTAAAGTCACAAGCAGCACAAGTGGCCTCATCAACCATAGCAGATGGCTGCAAAAGCAAGAAATAAGGTATTAAATTTCATGTTTTTCTACGCTTATTCAATACATTTTTCTTTTAAACTTCTCCTTACCTGCAGGCGGTTGGTGAGGATGATGTTGGGGTACATTGCCCCAACGTCCAGATGGTAAATGAGGGGGCATTCGATCCTGTTTGGTACTTCCTTAAGGGAAGTCAGCTTCTTTTTGATTTCCTCGCAAACCTGAGAAAATTCAAGAAATGTTTCATTACATAAAGCTAACAACGCTGAAACGGTCAAGGAACAAATGACTGACCAACACACCTCATTAAAGTTGGTGACTTGCTCCAAAGGGACTTTCTCTTCTTCCTCGATGGCATGACGCATCGTTCGCTCAACTCTTTGCAGCAGGAAATCAAATGCTGCTGGATTCTGTCAACACAACAGATCAAACTGTCATAAAACATGCAAACAGTAGCAAATATGGCAGTTTTTTTGTGAAACTCCTTTCCTGCAGAATTCAAACTGGATCCTAACCAGGATCATTTTAAACTTAAAAAAAAAAGCATTAGAAATGAAAGATCTGGTGCTTCTTGTTTGATGGTGCTTTATTTTCTTATAGTTTAGCTATCTCTGCAGTACCATAATGTTATGGTGCACTCGGCTATATTGTGATTTCAATAATAATTTCATAATTTGGTCTCAGATCCAGCTCTAAATTGAACTGAGATGTACCATTTTGAAACGACAGGGGATGTCGCTGCGAAACACTCCTGACTCCAGCGCCTCCACGTGGCCGCCCACGTACGTCTCAGAGTCCATGACGTGGCCGTCGTCTGTCATTTTGTTGAAGACCTGCTCCTGCTTGTTGGGGAAGATGATGTTTGCATGGAAGGCCTGCACCATGAGCAAAGCTTCACACAGAGTCCCAGAACCTTTTCGCAGCACCTGGTATATGTTGGACAATACAAGACAATAAATTTAAGCAATAAAAACTAGAATCAAATTTCTTATATGTGTACACAGAAAACTGTTAAAGTTTCACACAAATTACCCAAACGCAAGTTATTGTAATGGATTTCAATAATCGATTAACATAAACAATCAATAAACAAACCTCATCAGGCTCCATAGGGATGATGGTGCACAGGGCAAAGATGAAGGGGTGAACATATTTCATGTACAGGTAATACGTGGCCACAGCGTCTGACACAGAGTAGGTGGCTAAAGTCTGACAGAAAAGCAGAGAAAAGAACAAATCAACAACTTTGTAAATTCCCATAGAGCCATTCAGACTAATTTGTTATGCTGAGCTGTAAATACTGAAGCTCATTTCTATACCTGAGGTTCCTCAGTTGCCATGCGGCACATTTCCTCTGGGTCCAGCTCCACTGGGTCGTAGCCCAATTTAGCCTTCGCTGCTGCCTTTAGATTATGACTTCCCACCGGCAGGTAGCTGTCCCTCTTTACCCACCTGACACAGAGAAGATACAGGTTAGATGTATGATTAATTAATATAAAAATCAACCCAAAACTCTGAGTAAATGCATGCACAAACCACACTGGAATAATTATAATAGTGTCAGAGGTGTGCACACCTTAAGCAGTCCATGTGGATAGCTTGACTGGACTTGTACTCTCCCTGGCTATCCTTCTGGAAACCAATCTCCCTGTGCATGCTCAGACCATGAAGGGCAGCGCGAGTCTCAACAAAAGGCCTTGAGAGAGTAGGAAAGATGTAAGCTAACGTCACAACATTGGAATAAGTAATGTAATCACTGTCATGGGAAAAAAAAGCTCACCAGTCAAAGAAGTCTCCATTGTAGGTCACAAAGATGTTTGGTTTGGTTTCTTGAACGTGATCGAACCATCTCTGAATGAGGGCCGCCTGCAGCCAAAGTCACAGTTACAACATGTTATTACACCAAGAAAAACACAGAGCATTTATATATATTTATGTACCAAACTATACTTTTAAGTGCTTCAGTTTTCATTTACACTGTACTGTACAGAGCTGGGACCAGTATTGTGTGTCCTCACTGATGTGTCTCACTTAGCGGATATCAGACTGATGTTACACACCACACACTGATCCAGTTTCCACAGTCTAAATATAACTAAATTATTTGGTAGATGTTTATTCCTCCACACAGTTCTTCCACTTACAATGCTGTGCACATGATTTTTCAGGTTTTTAAAATGTCTTTTTCTTATATATTGTTCTTTTAATGAAGTGTTGTGTGGTTCACAACATCCCCATGTAACCTTCAGCACAAAGCTCTGGATCAGAGCTGACACAAACTGAATCAGTGCATCTAAAGTAACATATGTCCACGTACCTCATCATCCTCGTTGAAAACTGTGAAAGGCCCTTCATATTCAGGTTTGGGAGTGAACTCAAAGTCTTCAATGTTCTCAGAGACAATCTCTCTGTTGGTGATTAGAAACCCCTTTAAAAGAAAAAAAACAGCTTGTGAAACTGACACATATATCAAAAACAGAATAGTACACATCATAAACATGAAGGAAATGCAACTCACCTGTCCATCGATCATGTATGAGATCATCATAATCTGATCAGTCTCTGCGTCTGGGAATTTCAGAGGCAGTTTGGTGGTCTCAATGTCGAAAGCCAAAACCACAGGGTCCTAAGAAGAAACAATGCTTTAATGGGGACACGATCATATGTGATTTAATGACAGATCCCATGTTGCAACATTAATTAAAACCCTCATACCGGACGCTCCACGAGATCATCTCTCCGTACAATCTCTAGTGGGTAAGCGCTGCCTCGATATCGAACATTATACCAGTGAGCCTGAAAAGAAAAGACAGTAACGATTAGAACAAATGTGCTTGCAAATTTCCCCATTGTGGGACAAATAAAGGAATATCTTAGATAGTTTTCTCAAACTTGAGGATAAAAATCTGTCTTTACCACGTGGATCTTCAGGTCGATGGACAGTCGCACATGATAGGGCACATCATACTCTCTCATGTCCACTATGTTGTCTAACTGGTCTGAAATGCTCTTTAACATCCCGTCTTCATCTGCTGAGGTCACATTGCCTCCTGATAAGGCACTAAAAAACCAACACAGGTGACGAAAAATTAGTATAAAGCTAGAAATAACAAAACTGAAACAAAGGAGATGCTAATGGGATGATGGGTGATACCTTGATAACATTGAGGTGTATGCATCATTAGACTGCTCCCTCTCTCTGTTCTTTCGTACTGCTGGGGAAATCTCACGCTTCACCTTCACCAGGTCGTCCACAGTGTTGAATAACAGCTTGATGTAGCTTCTCTTCAGTCCAACTAGATGATTGGGCTGCAAAGAACAAGCCAGTCCATTATGTGTTTTAAAAAATGTGGCTGTCGAGGTAAAATCTAATTACATAAAAGGCTTTAATGTTGTTAATAAACATTACATTTAAAAAATGAAACTCTTACCAAGTCTAAATCCTCTTTTGGCACAACTTCCAGCTTTGCCACTTTTCCTTGAAACTTCTTCGACAAGTATGAGATAACTTCTCTCTCGCAGTTCTGGATGTAAAGTTGTCATTAAGCAAACAGTTTTTTAAATTGTTTTAAAGACACATGAACCAATCGAAAGACTTACCTTTTTAGTGGCAATGTAAAAATATGGCTTGTAAGGCAGGGCAACCTACAGACAAAAAAGACATATATCTTATTACATATCCCTGTCCACAGCAAAGTTGGTAATAAGTTTGAAGTAGCTGTCTCACAACACACCTTAAACCTGCTCCCATCCTCCTGTATGAAGTAATAGTCCACCGCACTGATCATCCTCTTGTCGTCATCCAAGATATCTGTCTAAAAGTCATAAAAACAACCATAAAGGTACACTTTTACTATGACATTTTCTCATCAGTACATTCGGGAAACTACACTGTGTTGACTTACAGGATGCATGTTGATCAACCAGCCTGTTTTCTCCCCCGGCTCCTTCATCCTATCGAAGCCGAAGCGGGCGTCCATCTCGTCGGTGAACTGGCTGCGCTCGAGCCGCTTGAGGGCGGACATGGAGGATCCATCGTCCCTAGTTCAAACACACATAATAGTTATACTAAATTCATTGTTTCCTTCCGTAAACTGCTATCCTGCTTAATGAGTGTAATTTAGAGTCTATATAAGTTTCTTATAGTAACGTGACAGAGTAACCCACTGGTTTTCCTGGTCTCCTCCACTTTGTCCTCGGTCCGCTTTGTACCTTCCACTATTTTGCAGAACCATCTTCAGTCTTGATCAGCCGCCTTTAACACGGAGCTATAAATTAAATTCCCGCTAACATGTAACAAATCTTCAAATGGAGCCGCATTTGGGACGCGTCTTAAAGTTATTTTAAAGGATCGTCTTCCGATTTTCTCTCACTGTCACTGATGCGGCTACTGTTTTCTTATTTTGGCGCGCTCCTGCAGTTGCCGCGAGAGCAGCGGTGAGAGGAGGAAGAACAAAGATCATTTATTAAAAAAGATGTATCACTCAAACATAAAAAAAAAATCGAAAGTCTGCTCCGACCTTAAATATACCGCCAATCAGGTAAACGCTGCGTTTATGGCGTAAGGACAATGAATGAGGCAGTAGTTAGAGCCTTGAGTCAAAATGATAATACAAAAATGTAAAAATACTCTTGTGAAAGAAAAGTATGTAAGTACAATAAGAAAAAAAGTAGCGCCAATTCTGCAGTTATCTAAAACAAGTTGATTGTGCTTTTCAGAAACGTTTTTAAGGACCGACCGAAGACATCTTATTTACAGACGATCTTTAGATGAGTTCCTCCCATTGGTTCCTCCTTCCTGGGTGGAGCTTGAACTCCCCCCTCCCCTACGCATGTTTACTATCAGAGCCAGAAGGAGGTGTTGGACGGTTGTTGGGGGCTGAGGGTGACTGGTATGGTGGGTAGGTGGCTCTGACATTTACTGCTGCTGTCATGAATGCGATCAAAATACAATCGTTAACAACGCGGAGGTTCACTTTAGGCGGAGTTTGAGTTACATGGATTGTGAAAAATTGACAGTGAAGAAATTAGTTAACTGCTAATGTTATGTGTGAGCTGTGTGAAGTTATGAGAAGTGGTCAGTGTTTAGTTGCCCGCTAACGTTAGCTCGTTAGCCTGGCGTGAAACGTTATCGCAACAGCAACGGCTGAGCAGTGATGTCCGTTATCTGGTGTGGTGAGTGTAAATTGCTTCTTTTTGCACTTTAAACCCGCCTATATTGATTTCTTTACGCATTTAAACCGCATATTTGTCTCGGTTGACACTAATTAACCACATGCCAGAGCAAGTTATATTTCCTGTTAGGTGAAATAGGCAAAGATTAAACGCCAATTTTCTGCTAGAGTTGAGTTTTTCTTGGACTTCCTGTTATGGTTTAACCTCATAAGGTGTTTTTTTTTTAATCAAATAAGTTTATAATTGTGGGAAAACATCTCAGCAAGTGTTAAGTGCAGTTAACAGCTGATAAGCCACTTTAGTCTCTAACATTTTGTGTACATTTGACGAGCTAAAGTCAACACACTGACACTTGATCCTACTGTTTTTATGTAGGAGAGTAACTAACTTTAATTTAAACTCTTTTAACTGGAAGTACTTATGGCTCCTAAAAGAAACTTTAAACAGCTTTTTAAGATGTGGCGCATAAAATCAATAATTCGGAGAACCATTTTATACAAGTAATCTTCTTAAAAACGATTTTTCAAGTTAAATAAGATGGTTCAGCCTTTTTTTTTGTGTCTTTTAAAGCTGAAGTGGCTCCAAAGGACAAATGTGTCTTTGTCTCTGTATTGAATGCCTCTTTCATCCTTCATTTTTGCCAAAGACAGACTTTGGTTGGCATGACAAATCCATGATAATGTCACATAGATAACATATCAATATATCCCTCATTTTTATCTCTTTATTTTTGTGCCTTCTGATGCTCATGATGTTGTTTGTGTGGATGTTTGTGCGTCCTCCTCTTCCTCCTCAGCCTTCATTCCTGCAGTGTTGACCTTTAGCCCAATTGAAGCTACCACACTTGGCTCTCATGTCAGCTGTCAGAGACAGTCTGTTCACTGGACGCTGGCTGGAAAATATAGCCCACCAGTCCTTGCTGGCGTAGTACACTGCTGGCCTAATCGTTTATAAGACTCAAAGTCAAGAAGTGTGAAAATATCACTGTGTACATTGTAATTATTGATAATGATCTTAATTGCTTTACTCAAATGAAAAGACATCTTTCAGTAAAGCTTTATTATATTTGTCGTATTTATTTTTTAAATGAAAATGAGCCTTTCACCTGTTGTGTCTGTTGTCTTTTGAGGCTGACCCACAGATCTTATTTTAAATTACTAAGCATGTTTTCATCCTGGGAGGACGTTTGACCTCTGATCAGCTTAGGAGAAAAGTCTTCAGACGAGAATAGTACACATAACGTTAAGGTTTTTTTTACTTCCTTTTGACCATTGACAAAAAGTCTGTTACAGGGAAAATTCACTGCATTCCATGTGGATGTCCAGTTAATTCTGATAAATAAATTAGCCCAGTTAAAGCAATTGCTCAGCATTGCTGTATTTACTGAGAGAGTTGAGTTCTCCTGCTTTCCAGGCAGTGCTGGCATTGCCTTCATGTACCAGGATGCATCATGCTTGAGATTTTGTTGCAAAAAAACACTAAGCAAAGCAGAAGCAAAAAGAGCAATTACATTTTCTTTTTTTGAGTGGGGAGTTCATCTTCTAGTCACCGAAGCTGGAATAGCCGTAGTTCTTCCTTAACACCGAAGACATCACTGGTATCAGGAGATGCAGCAGCTGAACTGACCTCTTTCAGTCATTATAGCACAAACTGAGGAATTACTGCTTTTTTTGACTGCAATGAACCTCAACACCGATTGGACATAGAATGTGGAAAATTTTTCCTTTAATTGTAATCCAGCTAATTGATCTTTGAGGTCAATATCATACTTTAGAGTTTAAATAAAAGTCTAATGAATCATTTATTTGAAGAAATCTGTCACTTTTTAACACAAACCTTTAACATAAACAAACATTTTTAAAGAATCCTTTAAATTTAGTTACTCTATTAAGAAACATTGACAAAAAATGCCTGAATAAGGCATTAGTTAAAAAAAACTTGTTAGTGCTCCAAATAGGACAAAGAATGTGAATAGTGTCACTGTCTTGAAACAAAATTTAATATAATTAGATTTATCAATTAATTTATACTTAGTTTCAGTGCTACACATTCATTTTGTGGGGTAGATGATATATCCCATTATGATCTCTTTAAGTAGGCTCACTTCTGATAAATGTCCTGTTTATGTTATATATGTCACTTTGTTCTGTTGTTGCAGTCTCAGGAGGATGTCTGTGAATGCTCCCATTTGCAGTTTTGGGATTAATCCTATGGATATTGTTGTTACTGTGGAGGATTAATACCAAGACAGTAGCAATGCCCGTGAAAGGAGAGGAATCTCCGTCTGGCTGTGGTCCACCTGCAGCTGAAGAGGACGTGCTGACTACACAATCCCCTCGTCCAGGCGAACATTCCCTCCCAATGGCTCCCACTACCTCAGTGCAGAATGAGGAAAACAATCCTCAGGCCTCTGTGGGTCTTGAAGTCAAAACACTAGACTCTGAGGCTCTGCAGGCATCCCGTGAGGTGAACTCAGGAGAGCCATCACTGCAGCCGACCACCCAGAAACCTCCCAGAACCAACGTGCCGATGCTCAGCTCAGGGCCCGAGGCGAGGGAGCGCCTCAAGTTCATACTCGGAGCATCAGAGGACAACTCTTCAGACGAGGAACCTGTGGTCAACAAACCTCCAATTGGTGCTTCACAGCCACCAACCTCCACTCACCCAGCTCCTCCCCAGCAAATGTCCTCTGAAGTTACACAGTCCAGCTCCTCGAGCATCAAGTAAGAGCTTGTTTCTCTTTAATTGAATTGAATTTAATATGTGGGGTCAGGCATGTTTTTACTATCCTGTCATGAAAGCCGGGTCTGGAAGTTGTAATTCTGGCTTGTGACATGGAAGCATCTCATGCTCGCCAGCTATTAGCCTGAATATAGGCTGAGATGTTTTGTGTGGCCATGCTGGCACTGTGCCGTAATGTTCTCACTTGGCCTGTCTGCACAAGCTGTGTGTTATCACCTGACTGCATCGAGTTGACCTGTGTTATTGACGCATGCCAAACACCCTGACTCTATTATTGGAACAGGAGACCGAACCAAATGACTTTGAAAACTGCGATGTGACTCTGGGTCACAACACAGGGAACAAAAACACTTTTATTTCCTCCACTTAATTTTATTTGGAACTTTTTTCAATAATCGACATCCTGGAAAATTTATTTTTATACGCAGCGATGTTGCATGATGGGAATGTGGGTCAGATGGGTTGTGTGGTGCAAACAGCTACGTGTTAAACATGATATTCTTAGTTGGATTGACTTATACAAATGCATGTAGCTGTGTGCTAGAGGGACTGGTGGGAGCATTATGAAGGGCAGAGAAGGTAAGAATTTTTCCTCTTCTGTATCTCTAAAGCATCTGGCTCCAGTTCAGATGAATAGTTTAGCAGCAGGAGAAGAGTTAGATCTTCACAAAACAAAGCAAATAAAAACAGCTCTCCTCAGTTTAAATTACATGTCAAATAGCAACAGACAGAGAGATTCAACTGTAATATTTAACTATAATTATGTTTACAGGGATTATGCTGTTTATTTGTTTCCAGTCAATTGCAAAAAAAAGAAAAATGCATTTCCTCTCCAAAAACATGCAATCACATGTAGAGACTAAAAAGGCCTTTTAAACATGTTTAATGGAAAATAAATTTATTTTTTAAGTTTGGCCATGAAGATTTCAGCATTGGCTACAGATTTTTTTGTGGACACCAGTTGCTTTTATTCATTAAATGAAGCAGAAAGAACACTTTTGTCTTGCTGTTGGACCTGCATCTGTGTGTATTTGTAGAGAACAGCCTATGATCTGTCACAGGGAATCTGAAAACTACTCTGCTGCACATGTGGGAGGAGAGAGGGGAGGAAACGCCCGATAGCTGCGTTTTATGGAGGTCTCTTTGTTTTGGTCTTAGATTTTGAAATCTTGTTTCACTACTTAGGAACTTAGAGCAATTAAAAAAAGGCCATACAATGGAGGGAAATGGCTTGTTCCCATATCTGCAAAGGTATGTGCCATTAAAAGTTGCATTCCATTCTCTGTAATCTGATACTTTAGCTGCAGTGTTTACTATGTGGACAGTTATCACATGCCTTTATGTTTCCACAGCAGGAAAAATTAAACATGCATAATGACTTTTTAAAAAGTAGAGTAGATATTTGGGAAGTTTCTGCAGATATGTTTGTGAAGAGGAAGGATCACAAGTGTAGCAAAACTGTAGTTATGTAACTGAGCAGGGCTTGTCTCAGCACATGTAAGTTTGCGGAAATTTAAAAAAAAAAGCTCAGAGGACTAGAATAACTTTGTCCATGTGGAGCAGTGCGGTAATAAGCTGCCATGTTGTAGCATTAGTTGTACCCCTGTAAGCTGCTGAGTCATGTTTTGGAATAGAGCATCAATCAGATAAGCACACAGTTAAATTAAACTCTGCCCTGTCATGCTTCATGTGTTGCTCAAAGATGAGAAAGTGGATCAAGAGTGCATGACACAAGTAGAGGTTATCAAAAAAAAAAAAAACAGCTCAATAACAGTGTGCAATCTATATCTCATGGGTGGGCAGCACAATACAGGAGTTAAGTTTAAAGTTCATATCAGCTCTGACTGAATTGCACTCCAACTTAACAATATAGCGCAATGGTGCAACACAGGTGCTTCCCTGATATCATGACATGGGATAGACCTGTCATGAAGGAAATTGTGGTGCAATTGAGACGAGACTTTGGAATGAACGAGGTATGAACCGGCTGATTGTCATGGTACGTAATACTAAATTATTTCAACATTTATTCAGAGTGTGTCTAACCATGGAAACCTTGTTTCACTGTCGTAATATTAACAGTGTTTCAAATGTATTGTTCATTGCTGTAATACTGTTGGCATTGTGATTATAAAGGATTTTAAATAATGAGATTACTGTGTCAGTAAAGTTCAGTCAGTACTATTGCATTTCATTTCTTAACAACCTTGCAAAAATCTAACATCAAACAGTAAACCAAATGAGATGATCAACTTTTGTGCAATTAAAAAAGAAACTTGTGATTCTTTTAATGTTATTAGATGACTAACCTACATTGACGGGCAGTGAAATGTCATGTTTCATTGCTCATTACCTCATTATTGATTGTTGGAGGAAAGACTTTAGAAGTTCATTAAACTCTAGTGAAATTACAAACTACCAGGTAGAATAACAAAATCTTACTTTGTGAATATAGTTGGTCTGTCTGTTAAAATCACAAGAACATGAGGGTTTTAAGCTAATTTTTATTAATCCTTTATGATTTAAAATAATCTCAAATTAAAGATGACAGAGTTTGAACTTTACAGATTTAATCACAGATACTCAGACATGTAAAGACCAAAATAATAAAGAGTTTGGATGCGAAATGAAAAGTGTCAGTTATACAACCTGGTTCTCAGAGGTTTCTGAATATGTTGCATTAATTATTACTGTCACTGTAAGTGTTGTAATCAGCCTTGTTGTCTAATTGGGCCAAGGTACAATCTGTTTGAATGCATTGAGTTTGCGTCACATTTACCTTTTAGTATCTCTGCTGAAGTGAACATCTGATAAAAATGGAACACTGGGGGTGATAATTTCTGTAGTTTGTTAAAAAAGCACTTTTCTGTGAGCTGTTTTTTCGCTGAGTACATGTAATTTTCAAGATAAAGTCAGTATGAATGGGTTGGTCTGCTGTCTGTTGAACTTTGACTTGGCGTTTTGATTTTCAGCTCTGTTGTTTCCTTGGCGTAGATACTGAGTGTAGTTTGACTCGCACATCTATGAAGCAATTTACCACCGTGACTGTAGACAAAAAGTGTTGCTTTTTCCTTTAAACCTGCTGGGGTCTTGATGTTTTTTAAGGATAATCTGCAGCCTGCAGTTTTATATTATTATTTTATATTTGTTGCAGCGAATATACAGAGAAAATTACACCCAAGTCACTGTGTTTGACTGTGTTATCGAGAAAGACAGCCAACTATGAGCTTATCACTGCAGGCCTAGCATGTCTGGTCTTCACCTGGTGAAAAAAGGACGTGAACACAGAAAGATGGATCTACAGAGGGACTTCACCGTGGCCTCTCCGGCTGAGTTTGTCACCAGGTTTGGTGGCAATCGTGTCATTGAAAAAGTAAGAATGAAAAGTTCCCTTGCTGTATTTTTTTTTTTTGTTTTTGTTCTTCATGGGTTAATGACATAGCAACATTTTTTATTTCTGTCTTCTACTTTCTGTTGCAGGTGCTGATAGCTAACAACGGCATAGCTGCAGTCAAATGTATGCGTTCTATCCGTCGCTGGTCCTACGAAATGTTTCGCAATGAAAGGACCATCCGTTTTGTGGTCATGGTGACCCCCGAGGACTTGAAAGCTAATGCAGGTCATTGTGAGCTTGATACCTATTATTTTTCATTACCCACCAGTTATCACCTAGCATTTATGTGAGTGAAGGTGAGAGAAATTTGAGAAACTATCTTAGCTGTTTGTTTATTGGGCAAAGTACTATAAAAGGTGATTTACAGAAAGTTTGTACTAAATAAATTGTTTATATGCTCTTTTCCCTCACAGAATACATTAAAATGGCAGATCATTATGTTCCCGTCACCGGTGGGCCCAACAATAACAACTATGCCAACGTAGAGCTGATAGTGGACATAGCCAAAAGAATCTCAGTTCAGGTAATCTTTACCATTTTTCTAAACATCAGTGTTTCTGTTAATAAAAAAGCTGTGATAAATGATTACATGTTTGTGTGTGTCACTGTTAACAGGCTGTGTGGGCTGGATGGGGTCATGCCTCAGAAAATCCCAAACTTCCTGAGCTGTTGAATAAAGCAGGAATATCATTCTTAGGTAAAAATCCACAGATTGCTCACATCATTTCGAGTCAGTTTACTTGTGCCTGCGTCAGATCTCAATGTCAACTGACTTCTCTTCCCTCAGGGCCGTCCAGTAAGGCCATGTGGGCTCTCGGGGATAAGGTGGCTTCTTCCATTGTGGCTCAGAGTGCTGACATTCCCACGCTACCATGGAGCGGATCAGGTGATGCTCCACCTCCCACACGGTCTCAGTTCACATGAAGATGACTTTTAGTAATGGTGTCTATCTGGGGGAAATTAATCGCTATGAGTGGATGATTGTTATTACTAGCTTTCTTTTTTTCCTTATTTCTCATGCAAAATACTCAACAATTTTACATTTGAATATTTTCTGCATGAATATAGTGAATACAGTGTTGTTTTATGCTCTATACTTGTGCATCTTGGTTCTCCAGGCCTGAGAATAGACTGGGCTGAGGAGGACCAAAGACTGGGCAACGTAATCAGTGTTCCTCCGGAGATCTATGCAAAGGGCTGTGTTCAGGATGTAGATGATGGACTCGCTGTAAGCATATTTAACAATATACATTTGACACATTAACCTTTCTCTCCAAATTATTATCTCAAAGCCGATATCTTAAGCTAACGTATATGTTATGGGATGTTTTCTATGCAGGGGGCTGAGGAAATTGGTTATCCAGTCGTTATCAAGGCCTCTGAGGGTGGAGGTGGAAAGGGCATCCGCAAAGTAGAATGTTCTGAGGATTTTCCAGGTTTCTTTAGACAGGTTTGTGACTTTAACCACACTTTGCACACCTGAATTTGATGTTACCCTTACAGCTAACTTTTTTCCTTTTTTTTTTGCATGTTTGTTTGTTTGTTTGAGTGCAGGTTCAGACAGAGGTTCCTGGCTCACCTATTTTCATCATGCAGCTTGCTCAGCATGCGAGACACCTGGAGGTTCAGATACTGGCTGACGAGTATGGAAACGCCATCTCTCTGTTTGGACGAGACTGCTCCATTCAAAGGAGGCACCAGAAGATCATAGAAGAGGCTCCTGCCACCATAGCTGCTCCCTCAACATTCGAGCAAATGGAACGGGTCAGTTTATGCCTCTGCATGTATTTATTTCACTGCACTAATTAACTCTGTAGACACTGACATTTCATCTCCTTTCTTGGCCCAGTGTGCTGTGCGACTGGCCAAGATGGTGGGCTACGTGAGTGCAGGTACTGTGGAATATCTCTTCTCTGAAGATGGAAATTTCCATTTCCTGGAGCTGAATCCTCGTCTGCAGGTGGAACATCCATGTACAGAGATGATTGGAGATGTAAACCTGCCAGCTGCCCAGCTTCAGGTGAAACTCTGTCAAGGGACACATAAAGAAGAATTATACCAAAGCCAAAGAACTATTTTGACTCAATGTTTCTTCTCTCACAGATCGCAATGGGCATACCCCTCTATAGAATCAAGGACATCCGCTTGCTATATGGAGAATCACCATGGGGTGACACAGTCATTAACTTTGAGACTCCAGACTGCACACCAAGTCCAAGAGGGCATGTCATCGCTGCTCGGATCACCAGTGAGAACCCTGATGAGGTAGAACTCAGTTTCATCGGTGCTTGAATCACACAGTTTTGTTAAATAGCTTTTAATTTGCACCACTGACATGTCGTCGTCATTGCTCACAGGGATTCAAGCCCAGTTCTGGCACCGTGCAGGAGCTGAACTTCCGCAGCAGTAAAAACGTCTGGGGATATTTCAGTGTGGCAGCAACTGGTGGCCTGCATGAATTTGCAGACTCACAGTTTGGACACTGTTTCTCCTGGGGCGAGAACCGGGAAGAAGCCATTTCGTAAGCTTCTCTCTTTTGATATAATAATATCAGATCTTTAGAAATTAAAGCATTCAGATGTTAACTCTGAGGCAACTGGGCCAGCAATGCAATATCTGCCTAAGATATGAAAAGTGCAACTACCTGTCAATAACATGATACAGTTTTAGAGGAGATGTATGCAGTATACTACTGCAACTAATGCAGTCACTTTATAACAAAATATAGGTTCTATCATAATTCAGAATGTATAACACAATGAATGTATTTATCAGCTGACATATTTTCCATGTGCTTCAGGAACATGGTGGTGGCTATGAAGGAGCTGTCCATCAGAGGTGACTTCAGGACCACAGTTGAATACCTCATCAAGTTACTAGAGACAGAAAGCTTCAGAAACAATGACATTGACACCGGCTGGCTTGATCATCTCATTGCAGAAAAAGTGCAGGTAGCAGACTCTCACTATAAATCATTACACAGCAAGGTGCTTGGTTATTGACTTTGTGTATAATTTATTTTTTTCACCAAACCATATGCTGCTCCTGCAGGCTGAGAGACCAGATACCATGCTGGGAGTTGTTTGTGGGGCTCTGCATGTTGCTGATGCAAACTTCCAAAAAAGCATGTCTGACTTCCTGCATTCGCTGGAAAGGTAAGCAGACACAATCAATCCATCTTATTAATGTCCCACTACAATTCTTACTGTATGTTTTTAGAACTGACCTATAAAAACATAATCTGCTGCTCTGTAGAGGCCAAGTACTGCCTGCAGCCAGTCTCCTTAACTCTGTCAGTGCGGACCTGATATATGAAGGAATCAAGTACAGCCTCAAGGTATCTGCTTTATTTCTGCCACATGTTCCTTGTTTGACTCAACCTCCTCTCTTTTTTTCAAAAAAATAAATTATTGCTACTGCTGCCTGCAGGTGGCTCGCCAATCCCCAACAACTTATGTCATCATGATGAACGGCTCCCACATTGAGATAGATGTCCACAGGCTGAGCGACGGTGGCCTCCTGCTGTCCTACGACGGCAACAGCCACACCACCTACATGAAGGAGGAAGTGGACAGGCAAGAGCTGTTGAATCTGCACATCTGGACTCAGCTGTTTGTTTGTGTTACTCATATTTTTTGAATTACTTCATCCCCACAGCTACCGCATCACTGTTGGCAACAAGACTTGTGTATTTGAGAAGGAAAAGGATCCCACAGTGCTGAGGTCGCCCTCTGCTGGCAAACTGCTGCAGTATTTGATTGAGAACGGAGGTCATGTTTGTGCAGGAGAAACCTATGCAGAGATTGAGGTGAATGTGGTAAAATAGATTTCTTTGGGTTTCTGGAACGTTATTTTGCATTTTTGCTGACTGACTGTTTGTTCTGCGGTTTCAGGTGATGAAGATGGTGATGACGCTGACTGTGCAGCAGTCTGGTTGCATCCACTTTGTCAAGAGACCAGGAGCAGTTTTGGAGCCCGGCTGTGTGGTGGCACATGTGGAACTGGACGACCCCAGCAGTGTCCACCGGGTAAATGAATAAACAGTCACAAGTTATATTGAATAAACTGCTCTCTTAGTTGTGTCTATTGAATTTGCACTACCTAAGAGCGTAATTCTAATGTTCAGGTCTCTGCTGAAATTTTGGCTTGAGTTTATCCAAATTAAAATTAAAATATTTAATTGCACTTACGTTCAATTATTTAACATCTTGTTGGTAAAGAAATATTTATATTCTGTGTCCCACTTTTGAACTGTTTTTGTCATTACTTGCAGATTTTACTGGAATCTGTTTTCTTTTGTCTCCTCCTGTAGGTGGAGCTCTACACGGCCAAACTACCACCCCAGCAACCCCTGCCTATTGTTGGGGAGAAGCTTCATCAGGTGTTTCACAGCGTGCTGGAAAACTTGGTTAAAGTCATGGATGGATACTGTCTGGAAGAGCCCTACTTCAGCAGCAAGGTACAGCAAACGTATTGCCACTACAGATTCTTAAATGGTATGATCAGGTTCATTAAAGTAATTTCTGCACGCTCATGTCTGCAGTTGAAACAGTGGGTGGCCACCCTGATGAAGACTTTAAGGGATCCCTCGCTGCCGCTGCTGGAACTCCAGGAGATCATGACAAGTGTGGCGGGCCGCATTCCTCCTGGTGTGGAGAAGGATATCCGTAAAGTCATGGCCCAATATGCAAGCAACATCACGTCCGTCCTCTGCCAGTTCCCAAGCCAAAGGGTGAGAGATTCACACTGACATACTGCTCTATAAATGCAAATAATCTCTTTTTCAGTATAAAATGAGGATTTTTCTCTACTTTTCTCCAGATTGCAAGTGTTCTAGACAGCCATGCAGCAACCCTGCAGAGGAAGGCTGACAGAGAGGTGTTCTTCATGAACACTCAGAGTATTGTCCAGCTGGTACAGAGGTTAGTTTCTTTTCTTGTAGAGCAGTAATACAAAACACTTCAAATGATATTAGAATCGAATTGATTGACAAATGTTTGAATATGTGTATTTCAGGTATCGCAGTGGGATTCGTGGTTATATGAAGACTGTGGTTCTCGATCTGCTGAAGCGATACTTGCAAGTAGAGATGCAGTTTCAGCAAGGTGACATTCATACTCTAATCTTCCATAAAATCTCCAGATGATGCACTTTCTTTAATCTGAACTCTGCTTTGTCTCATTTCTCACAAACAGCTCACTATGACAAGTGTGTCATCAACCTGAGAGAGCAGCACAAACCTGACATGAGTCCTGTGCTGGAGTACATCTTCTCTCATTCCCAGGTTTCCAAGAAGAACATCCTGGTCACAATGCTCATAGTAAGGAATTAATCAACCTCAGCACTGCCATGCATAAATTAAACAACCTTTCAAACATGTAAGTTTTCTAGCAAAGACACTTTGTACACTGTGTAGGACCAGCTGTGTGGACGGGATCCCATGCTAGCAGACGAGCTGATGGTCATTCTGAACGAGTTCACACAGCTTAGCAAGATGGAGAACTCAAAGGTGGCCTTAAGAGCCAGACAGGTAACATCTATAACTGCATCTCAATTAAACATGATTCTGTGTTTTGAATACATTGTTCAATTCAAACAGACAGGATGCTTAAGTTGAATTAAAGTGGTATTTTTAAGGCCCTCTTTTCTAAAATATGCTATTTCTCAAATTATGAGAAATCATGTTTGAAACTGTATTTGTAAATGCTTCATAGGTCTTGATTGCCTCTCATTTACCATCATACGAACTGAGGCACAACCAGGTGGAGTCCATCTTCTTATCAGCCATCGACATGTACGGCCACCAGTTTTGTCCAGAAAACCTGAAGGTTAGTCTCATGTCAGGAAATTTTGTTTTATTTATCTGTTTTATCAGCTGGAATATCAGATAAATTATTATTATTATTTTTTTTTTTATTTGTGCAGAAACTCATTCTTTCGGAAACCTCCATTTTTGATGTTTTGCCCAATTTCTTCTACCACTCCAATCAAGTTGTCTGCATGGCAGCCCTGGAGGTCAGTAGCTTCACACTGAGGAGTTTCTCTCTTATGCATTTTTAATGTCCTAGTAGGGCTAGTCATGTGTTGTGTCTGGACTTTCAGGTGTACGTGCGCAGAGCTTACATCGCCTATGAGCTGAACAGCATCCAGCATCACCAGCTGCAGGATGGAACGTGTGCTGTTGACTTCCAGTTCATGCTGCCTTCATCACATCCCAACAGGTAGCAACCGTCCTTCACTAAACTCTGCTATAAAGACTCTTTAGCTGCACATTTAACACATTGTTTCCTAATTATTGAATAACTGATGATCTCTACCACCTCCAACACATGATCTTGATCTTAGGGATCAACAAAGATGAATTAATAAAATAATCAACCTGTACCCAGTGGTGCAGGTGGAGAGTGACCTGTGAATTGCTGCCGTTTCTGCTTATGGCTAACTTTGAATGCACAATGGTTTTACCCAGAAAACACTGATGTAGCTTCTTGCAGAGTGCTTAAATCATAATGCCTTGAGGTAAGTTTTGATCATATACTGCTCATACTCACCTGTCAATCATCTTATTTCAGAGGGAGCAGCCCTACTCTGAACAGGTAGAGTAAAGCTCCTCCCAAGCCAGAAAAACCGTGTGTATGTCTCACAGTTATGCATGTCGAATGCACAGTGTTGCTTTTTCCCTTCTGTCCTGTGAAACCAGAAACGTTCGCTCAAGGACTCTTCTAACAAGTCCTTTCTTAATTCACTTTTTAGCTGAGCTTCTCCTTATTTCTTTTTGTTATTGCTTCTCTCAATTTGTACGTAAAGCAATGCTGAACTTTTTGAGAGGTGCCTCTTTTTTCTGTTCTGTTCCTCTTAAAAATGTCATGCCTGTGATCTTGTTGACTGCTACCGAATGTGGAAACTGAACTCTACAACATCAGATTTGAGCCTTAATTTGCAACTCTATCAGATAGTAACAATCACTTTTGACATCAACAGTTTATTATTCCCTTTCAATTTAATACATGAAATGTACCTGTTGACTGTATGTATGTTATAATTGGACATTAGTATGGATTTACTTTATTCAGTTTTTGTTGAATAGGTAAAAATGTCCAGACTTTCATTGCTCTCTGTATGAATATGTGTACTTATGGCTGCTAAGTGTTTTTGGCAACAAAAAAAACCCCTTGAATGCAGAGTGAAACAAAACTCTGTATGTGATCATTCATTGGTTCTGTATCTGCTGCCCCTGCCTGTGTTTGCCTCATTTTCAGGGTTCCTGTGCCGCTAAATGGATCAGGTCAGTTTAAAATGAGACGGCAGAGCAGTGAGCTCTTCCTGGAAGGAGCCTTGTCTCCACCCTGCCAGCGCATGGGCGCCATGGTGGCCCTGCAGTGTTTTGATGACTTCAAAAGGTCACTTTTATTTCTGTCTCTCGTATGTATTTAGGGCAAAGATATGTAGAACCAAGTAAAGATAAACTGTTGCCTGTTTATTTTTCTTCTGCAGGAACTTTGATGAAATTCTCTCCAGCTTTGCTGAACCGCTCTTTGAGACTGCACCGTTCTCTGAGTCCTGCTCCACTCTCTACGAGGAGGAGAACTTCAAGGTGAGGGTGTGAAAGCTCACTGGCTTATCAGTTAATTTTTTTTGATATCTGTGTCTCTGCAGCCACTGATTTTTCTTCCATTTACCACAGAATTCAAGAGAAAACCCCACCCACATCATTAACGTGTCCTTAAAAACCGCAGACACAGAGGATGATGATGCCTTGGTGACAGCCTTCACTTCCTTTGCCCAGTCAAAGGTAAACATCCTGATGTAGTTTCTGAATATGTGACTGATCTCATAAATGTGAGATATTGTTTCAGTTCTTGATAACTATTCAATGAAAAGCTGTTAATTTTTTTCCACAGAAATCTGAGCTGTTTGAGTCTGGAATCAGAAGAATCACATTTCTGATTGTACAGAAGGTAATTCAACAATAATCTCAGCAAGTTCTATTTTGTTAATGAACCCTCTATTTGTTTTTCTCCAGAGTTTATTTTGTTAAAGATATGTGTACCTGCACTAAGGTCTGCTGGATTATTTCTCCACAAAAAGCAAAAGAGAAATCAGACTTCAGGGCCAGAATCTCAATAAATTTGAAAACTTTTCTTTTTTTTTGCTTTTAATGTGATTATTATTATTCTGGCATCATTCAACAGAGAGAATTTCCCAAGTTCTTCACTTTCAGAGCAAGAGATGGGGTAAGTTTTTAAAAAAATATATTTTACCAAATTCATTAATTGAAGAAATGATAATCTACTGCAATCACTGAACTGATGCTGCTTTATGAGAAGATGATGACCAATCTGTGTGTCCTCTCAGTTCCAGGAGGATCGGATTTACCGTAATCTGGAGCCGGCTTTGGCCTTTCAGCTGGAGCTGAATCGCATGAGGAACTTTGACCTGACGGCTGTTCCCTGTGCAAACCACAAGATGCACCTCTACCTCGGAGCTGCTCGTGTACAAGAGGGGGCAGAAGTCACAGACTACCGCTTCTTCATACGAGCTATTATCCGCCATTCAGATCTCATCACAAAGGTAAGCTGAGCAACTGGAAAGTGCAGCTTACTGGTCCCTTAAAAAGAATCAGTAACATTAGTGCATGTTTTTTATAGCGGTTGTTTTTAAAAAGGCAAAAGACCTGTTGTTGCCTGATTTAAAAAAGAAAAAGATCATAATATTTGGTTAGTTGTAGTGTTGTTTGGGTGATTAATTTTTTTTTTTTTTGCACAACCAGGAAGCTTCTTTTGAGTACCTTCAGAACGAGGGAGAGCGTCTTCTGTTGGAGGCCATGGACGAGTTGGAGGTGGCCTTCAGTAACACAAGTGTTCGCACAGACTGCAACCACATCTTCCTGAACTTCGTCCCCACTGTCATTATGGACCCTTCCAAAGTCAGTGTCCTGTACATAATTTCTGTACTCTACGTTCAAAAAAACAGACCATTCATATAGATTTCTGTTCTTACTTATGCATAAATAAACCTTATTATTGTTCTCTGTGTTAACATCTGTTTCCTCTCCTTGATGCCCAGATAGAGGAGTCTGTTCGCTCCATGATGATGCACTACGGCAGCCGCCTTTGGAAGCTGAGGGTCCTGCAGGCTGAGCTGAAGATCAACATCCGTCTCACACTGACTGGGAATGCCATTCCTGTCCGCCTGTTACTCACTAATGAGTCTGGTTATTATTTGGACATCAGCCTGTACTGATGTCAGGAAGTCACTGACCCGAGTTCTGGACAGATAAGGAAAGTGAATGCAGGCAGCCTCCTACCAGTGTTTTGTAAAATTAAATGTAAAGACATGTTATGTGGCAGTGGATT
>JAPZDY010000022.1:19728908-19740769 GCA_029783645.1 Ctenochaetus hawaiiensis | reverse complement strand
CCAGAACATCACTCCATCCCAGAGGGCCAAGCTCTCGCATCTGCTCGCAACTATGGACAGCACCAGCACGAGCTAAGCTAAAGAGCTTTATCAGGTTAAATTATTGAAATGAACTCAAAGCTCAGTTCTTGTTAATAGTACTGTAGAAGCAGAGAGGTTGGAATGTAAAGCAAAAAAAAAAATCTTTGCAATAACGCACACACGCACAAAGTGACTTTTTTCCTGAGTGATCACCACTTAAGTTCTCTGTCTGTTTTCAACATTGGCGTTGAATGGCATTATTTTCTGTTCCACTGTTGACTGACAGGCAGAGGACTTGTCTTTTACATTTCTTACATTTCAGCAGCTCAGCCAGGAGCTTTCAGGTTCACAAACTTTCACTGTGCACTTTTCACTTCACTATATTTGTACATAAAGGTGTATCAGTGTTGAATCAGCCTTAACAGGCTCTGTGCAGTCTATTTAGACGTCGTATTCAGGTGCTGGTTGTCATTTTCAGCTTGAAATATTGCATTAATGTTTGACTTTGAATGTAGCACAAACAACTGATCAATTGTTTGATCAATTTTCAAATGAACAAAACATATTTTTGAGCCAAAAAAATGAATAAATCAATGAATTCTATTTCAATTCTGCAATGAATATTTTTCCATCATATTAAACAGAAATGCAAATTAAGAAGCTGTTTGTTTCTAATCATGATTGCAGTTATGTCATTTCACTGTTGATGTTGGACTTGGTCGTCCATCATTTTATTGTCACTTTCAGTCTGTTTATTTGTTTCTGCTGTAGTTTTTTTTTGTGTGTGCTGAGACAATGTTATGAATGATTGGAGAGACTGTGACACTGTACCTCTGACCTTTTTTTGTTTTGTCTTTTTTGACATTACATCTTCAGTATAAAGCAAAAATTGTTAAGACTTGGGTTTGTTAATAATTGCCAAGTTATGGCTTAATCTGCCTTACATACATTTCAGTATATCAGCCATGACATTTTTTTTGAATGTATAAAAACTCCTTCCTGTGTTTTGTGTCCTACTAAGGGCTGTTTATTAATAAATGTCATTGAGATATTTTTTTGGCAAAAGCAACATCTTTTATTTACCCATTTGATTTTTTATTATGATCAAGTTAATGAACATAATATACATCAGACTTTGAGACACGTTAAACACAGTGTGTAAAAGAATAATGTGTAAAGTCTGGATTACTCAAAGTGTTGGCACACATCGGCGTTTTGGAAAGAAGTGGGTAAATACAGTCGAAAGAAAGCTTTTCTGTGGCGAAACATTCAAATATATACAGCAAAGGATTGATAGAGTCATCACCTTCTCCAGCTGCCTTTTTATAAATATAAATAAAACATCACAGCAATAATGTCTAGCACAATACAACAGATGAGAGGGGGAGCTACAGTATGATAGGGCTTTAAAACGCAGAGTGAACGGTAGAAAAAACTGGCGGATGCTAACTTACATGCACATCTCCACATCGAGTCTTTGTACTCATACAAGCTTTGAGTCTTTGCTTGGCAAAGCTGGATATTTTAAGTCTTACATACTTTTTCTTACACCCATCTCTTTATTTATCACTAGTTTCAGTTCTTAATGAGCAGTTTCCTGGAGAGTTTATTGTGAAACATCCTTCTCCAAGTAGTTTCCAGCTGATTGGAGGAAAACTGTGGTTTGTACTTTTAGAAATTCAGACTTTGACCTCAGATGGCATCCACAGATATCCACAGGTTGACTTTGTTGGAGACAGTTTGGCTGCCTTATAACAGGGCAATGGGCTTGCTGTTGGCTGGTGTGACCATGTACTGGGAAGTCAAAGGATCCTGGGAGGCGTAGGAGGTGTAGAGGCCCGTCAATTGCACATCTGACAGCGGCAGGTTCGCTCCAGAGGAGACGGGAGGGAGGTTGGCTGTTCCCAAGTCACAGTCTGATAGTCGCAGGGGGGAATTACTGAAGGTACCCAAAGCATCCAGGTTAAAGCTGTCGTCCTTCATTTCCTCCCACAGGTTCCCTGAGCAGATAGATGGAAAGGTTAATGCACTGAAGCAAAACCTCAACAATCTAACACACAGAAAACAGGACCGACTCTCAAAACATGCACTTACCTTGAAGGGCGAAGTCCATGATGCTGGGGTCCAGTGCATCCACCTCTGTGTGTGTGTCACCATGCACACTGTAGAAATCATCTGGTGGCTTGCTGGACTGCTGGGTGAGAGGACTGTGGGAAAGGTCGGGGACCGTATGGAGGGGAGGCGTCTGGGCCGGGGCAGGGGACATTGGGGCCAGGCGGGCCTGAGCCTGGAGCTGGGCCTGAAGCTGGTGGTGCTGGTGCATGGGCAGACAGGGCAGGGACAGCGTGACTATGGGCTGAGGCTGCATCTGTGCTGGGACGGGCAGCGGCAGGCCAGTCGGACAGCCAGGCAGCCGGGTCATGCTGGGCTCCAAAGCCTTACGTCTGCAGTTTTCCGGGCGGTCTGTGATCAGTTTGTCCAACTCATCTGCAGAGAAAAAGATAATCAGACTATTGACTTCCATTTTTGTATGTCTCACTGCCTAGTTGGGCAGTTGACCTTTTATAATCAATAAAATACATTTCTAACCAGGGTTAGCCATGCTGCGGCGGATGGCTGGGAGGTCCTTGCGTTTCCACTTCTGCATCTCTTCCTCCATCTTGTCAATTTTGGCAGGGTTCAGTGCCCACAGACAGCCTTTGCGGGATGAGCTGCTCGTCTTGTTCTCAACTTTCTCAAAACATTTGTTCAAGGACAGATTGTGTCTGACTGAGTTCTTCCATCCATCAGGCGCCGTCTGCAGGAAGAGGAGTAACACTTAATCAGTCATATTCTTCATCTTCATTCACCTTCTCTTTAAATTCTTCTCTGTATTATTAATATCATACCTTGAAATAGGGAAAGTGTTCCTTCATAAAGCTATAGATCTCACTGACTGGAAGGCTGCCAGTTTTGCTGTTCTTCAGAGCCATGGCAATCAAACAGCTTGAAAAAAAAATACACCATTATTTAAACGTAGCTCAAAGGAAAACCTGGAGATTTGGAGGAAACTGATTTAAATAAGGGAGCTGACTAACCTGTAGGAATAGATTGGCTTGGGAAAAGACTTGGGCTGCAGCTCCTGGTCTTGTGGAGCCAGGCGAGGTTGTGTGAATAGACTTTGGTTGTTGAATGAGACATTGCTATAAAGGCCCCCAGCTGAACACTACACAGAGAGACAATAATGAGAAACTTTATCATTTACACTGTCCATGCAGGCCATCCATGTCACGGTAACAGTCTCACTGTGAGTCAAACCATGCTCTTCAGTTTGGTACCTGTTGTCCAGTTTGGGTCAGAGAGTACACCTGCTGTGGTGTAGGCTGGTAGACTGAGGTAGGGCACTGGTATCCCGGTGAGGGGAGCCCATTCATGGAGAATGGAGACATCTAAAAAACAGACACAGTCAACAGTCATGAGCAGCATATAACATAAAACAACCAGACTTTTCTTGCATTGCATTGCATTTAAAACTCACACTTCCGCTGTGTGTGTTGATGATGCTGATTCCCAGAGGGCTGTGCTGCATGTTGCTCTGAAGGTGGAGCATAGAGCCTTGACTCGCTGTCATTGTCATGTTGCTCAGCTGAGCTGTGAGAAAGAGAGACAGCCAGACTGTTGTAACACTGAGGAAAAGTTCACAGAAAGACTTCATCAGCTTCACCTAAAGTTCTTTCTATTCATCCAGACTGTCATGGTGTGATTTAAGACATTGGCAGCTGTGGAATGGGGCGTAATGGTGGTGGTGGTGGTGGTGGTGGTGGGGGACCATAATATACCATATAAGAAGCTCAGCAGCAGCCTCTTAATAAACACATAATTATATGGCTCCTTATGGCCATTCACTGTAATTTAACTGTTGTAAAAGGTCCGTTGCTTTGTATTTTTATTAACCTTTTTATTATGTCTGGAAATGTGAGATATTTTCAAACATTATTGTCATATTTTTTTATCACTATTATGTTGGGCATAATTCGTACCTCAAACATCAGCAAATCCCATTAAAACAGCTAGTTTAATCTCTGGGGATCAGACTGTCCCTGTGTTTTTTACCTCAAATAATCCCACTGACAAAAACAGCAATCCTGTATTTCATTTGCCCATCTGTGTTCATATCCAGAAGAATCCAGCTGTCCGGATTTATCCAATCAGAGAGAGGATGCGGTTTTTGAATGTTGCACCGTCCCCTCCCTGTCACCTCACCTGTCTGTTGCTCCAACAGGCTGCCCTGCGAGGGCCCGTTACTGTGGCCCCGGCTATCAGCCATCTGCTGCAGTCGGGGCACATCCACAGAGGTGAGCCATGACAGAGACTGCAGGTCCCCAGGGAGGTCCTCCTCCCTCAGCTGGGAGGGGTCCGTGGTCAGAAGCCTTCAAGGGAGAAAGAGGAGAGGAAGAGGGGGTCGGGAGGGAAGGAGGGAGGGGGTTAACACGGCTGTCAGCTCCTCTGACACACGCAGACCAGAAGTGGAATTTAAATGTAAACACTTGATGGAGAACATTTTGTCCTTTAAAGTCAAAACCACCATAATGAGTCTGAATGTGGGGAAACAGAGAGGAAAGCCGCTGAGAGCGGCCGTGTATTAGCCATGCCATCCAGGATTTGCCATAAGGAGATTAACTACAAGTGTTATTTAGCAGCGGCAGTTTTTAATCAACAGTGAGGGACTTAAACAAGCTTTCCATTCAGAGTGAATCATCTGTTCAGATTGTTTCTTTTCATGGAGCAGTGATCTTTGTTTTTCCTCCTTGCCCCTTTTTGCATGAATATTGATTAAAAAAAATCCAAATTAAAATTCTCAATTTAATTTTATATAACAGATAGTTCATAAATGTTGTGCTTTGAACTGTACTGGGGAACTGTAACTGGGATTTCTGTTTAATCAGTGCGCTGCCACATCCAATCAGCCTTCAGTCATTACGTCTTTTATGTGGCAAGACTCGAAGAGAAAGAAAGAAAGAAAAGAGAGGAATCCTCTTGAATCCTCTCCAGTCTTCTCTGCACACACACACACACACACACTTTCTGTGCAAGGGTTTAGTAATTGGGGTCGCTATGACAACACATACTATTCAGTTACTTTGTGTGTCTGTGGACAGTGTATGAGTAACCCCCCCTCCTCTTTGATACACACACTCACACACACACACACACACCAAAATCTACTAATAAAAAATCAACCCTGTGTCAGGTGACCACGCTCTCGCCTTAACCATTGGCTGAATCATAAGTAAACAACGCATGAGATCGTTTGAAACATGGGACGGCAGCACATGTTGCCTGCAACAGTTGGCCTTGTCTATTGAAAAATGATCACCTATTGTGTCCCAAACGACAAATCTGCCCAGTGGCACGTGGCTCTATTGTCTTCCCCAGACCCTTCCTTGATTGTCTCTGTCGTTTCTTTTCTTTACCCGACCCTTGCATTAATCTGTTGGAATGACAGGCCTCACATAAGAGGGACAAATAGGATGCCATCTGCTTCCCTGTCCCTTTCCAGCCTCCGTCCTCCTCACTGCTGCCCCCCACCTTCGTCCTCTCCCCACATGGGGAAAATCATGCAAGCCTCAGGGCCAGAGGGGGTGCACATGTAGTTTGAGGTCAGGGCTCTGTGTCTGCCGTCACTGCAGCCAGGAATCAGCAGCACACATCCTCAAACACCTTGCATGCACCAGTAAATGATTTAGCGTGGTCGTCCTTTTAAAAGCAGGTGGTGCTGTGAAGTTTAACACCCTGCAAAGTATCACAGTATCTCAGCTGGAGCTCTGAAACCTCTGCTCCTTCTGTTTTTGCTTTATTGCTGTGAGCTTTTTATTACTTTTAACAAAATAAAGAAATAATGTTCAAGCACAACATTCGAAAGTTTAATGCTGTTTAAATAAAAGAGCTAAAAAGGTGCAACTGCAGAGACTTTTGTCCCTTTTGTTTTGTACAAAAAACAAAAGCAGGTGGTCTTTTACATTTTTAATCTACACATCTACTTAAATTTGAAAAATATTCATGAATAATGGTCAATACAAACTGTTAAAAATGACAGAATAACACATTAAAGGAGGATGTCCACTTCCCCTCCTCTCTCCACCAGCAGCATTGAAATTGCTCACTGATGCAAAACATGTTGAGCTGGTGTCTCCATGTATCATCCAAGCCTTCCCAGAGGTTCAACAACACTAAATATTGCACCTCCTCCCTCCCTCCCTGCCTCCCTCCCTCCCTCCCTCCCTCCCTGCCTCCCTCCTTTTCTAATTGGGAGCCACTTGTGCATACTGGTGACCCAGAGCGCCCCGTCTCCCCCTGAGCCGGCAGGCCAAGAGGCTCAGGCTCTCCGTGTGCCGACAGCGGGAGTGTAAACAGAGCTGATGGTTTCTGACAGATCCATTCAGACTGAAAATCATTTATTCTCCAGGATTTTTTCTTTCTCTCTCTCTCTCCTTTTTCATGAAACCCCCCATGCACAAAAAGAGCTGTCCATCTACCTTTAGATTAAACATGGTGGGCTTAGACAGTTTGTTCCATGACCATTTGGGAAACACCTTAAAGGGTTTGAGTAATAGAAAATATGCCTTTCATCTGTTCAGGCGTCTCAGATTTGATCCTGAGTGTATTTGACATTATGCAGCAAGCACTAACATGTTGTTTAGCGCTAAAAGTTTCTGCATCTGCTTGTCCAGATGGATTTATTAAATCAGAAGTCTTACCTGTAGTCCTGTGGAGACGGATGATGCCCAGCATTCTCAATTATTCCTGACATCCTGGATGTAATTCCACCTTCTATCATTTCCTGGGATATGTGGGACCTCTGCAGTAAAAATAAATAAAATGAACACACTTTCTTACCATACTGAGTCTTTAACCTGAGATAAACAGGTTGTGTAGAAGAAACTTAACAATATTAGTAATATTGCTTAAAATAGTGTCTTTTATGGTCAGTAAGGGCATGTGCTTTTTAAAAATATTTGATGGCTTCTCAAAAAAGAAAACATTTAAAACCGAAAATGAATGTTTATTGTTTGAACATTTAAATAAAGAAATCAATAAATAAACTGGTTGATTTTGCAACACTGTACCTTTGTTGAAGCTCGTGTTACTATTTAAATATGTTTGTTTCTCTTAATTGTTAAAAATTAAATGTTTTTAAAAAAGTTCATAATAAACAGCCTGTGCTTAATAATCATTCATTTCAAATGTTTACATAACAGTTTGATCGCGTTCACTCGTCGGAGTTTAAATGGCTCATCATTTATCATGCCCACAGAGAAATTATGGTTAACGTTTAAAAACCATTAAAATGTCAACATTCTCATAAAAAACAACAATCTGACAGAAACTATGATTCCGAAAGAGAGACGTAAATTAAAAAACTCACTTGTTTTGGATGATTTGAAGAAAGTGTGAGCCGGTCGCGAGCCCCTGTACTGTATTTCGCTGTGTTGCACTTGATCCTCCAAAAACCGTTTTTAAATTTCCCTCTCTGGAGCTGTCCAGCGCTCTGACATGCGCAGTGGAGACTTCAGCAGAGCTCCCAGTCGCCCGGGAGGCAGAGGGATCCCATGAGTTTGACAGCTGCTGTTGATGCAGTGCCTGTTAACAGTCCTGACCACATCCACACTTTCCACAGCGAGTGCAGAAACGGCGATGCTGAGGTTTTATTTTTCTCTCACTTCTTGGGTGACTTTGCGTCACGGCGCGCGGTCGTGGTGCGCTCCTCCACCACATCCAACAGCAGCCAAACACAAGTTTGTTGCATTAAAAGTCATGCCATACTCCACCCAAACACTGTAGTCCACTTATTGGATGATTATTAAAGAGATTGTGATGAAATAGGCTATATAATACAGGCTATATAAAGGAAGGTCTTGAACCGTCCTGTGCGCGTGCTCCTCCACTTGCAGGTGCGCCTTGAGCGACTTAATAAAACAAAAAAGTTCAGGCCTAAGTCCTGTTAAGTCTATTTGGAATAATAGGACAAAAAGAATAATATTTTAAAATAACTGAACTAGACTAAACAAAATTAAAGCAACATGCAAAAACATCTGAGTTAAATAAAAAAAAAAAGAATAAACATTAAATATCCATTATGCTCCACTTTATCCTCCAGGTTATTTCCAGTAAGCTCCCTCGTTCAGGTCTAAGACGGTATGAGTCGCTACTTGTGGAGGCATCTGTGTATGTGAGTGTGAACTTTTTTTTTTTTTTTCTTAGGAAGTGCTTGTAGATAATTTGCTTCCCGCCGCTGCGGCCGCGTCCTGCTCCTCTCAGCAGTGGGAAAAAGAGCCGGGGAGGCGCGTAGGGAGGGCAGGGGGCCGGGTGGGCTGCAGCGGGAGGCGGCAAAGGCTTAAATTCGTCTCGAGCAGGTTTGCTTAAGAAAATAAAAAAACGAAAACTGCAGTCAGTAACGCAGTACAGTGCACTCAACAACCCAAAACGAAAGAAATTACTGTCTCCACCTCCTCACTCAAGTTTAGTTGTAAAAAACTCTCCTAAATGTCGATTTTTCTAAGAAAATTTGATTATATTTCTCTGCAATGTGCACAATAACAAAAAAAAGATATTTAAATTAACATATGCCCACAAGTAAAAAGAATATCAGTATCACTCCGCCGATGTAAAAGGAAATGGTGAAAGTTTTACTGTGATTTGTAAGAGTGGTTTAATTGAATTTTTCTCATTTCAAAGAGCGTAATTCAAGCACAAGTAAATTTATATAAAGGACGAGTTTATCGATATTGTATTTATTTTACGATGACTTTACTTACAGTTTTAAAGCAAAATAAAATATTCTCTAATCGAATTCAATCAATGATCCTCAGAGCCCCTACATTTCACTTGCATGTCATTTAATTAACGATCATTTATAAATGATCTTTTAAATTCTAACTTACTTTCAACTGTTCTATATTTCATTGTAACATCAAGAATATCAAAAATCTTTTTGTAGAATTTGATATGAGTTGAAACCGTGTGCTGTGCTAAGTGAGATAACAGGTGAAGACTTAAAGGTGAAACCTGTTGGAGATTAAAACGTGTTGCAGGAAATTAAAGGGGAATTCCTTAAAGTCATGTAGGGAGACTGCAGTAACTGCACTATCAGCCCCATGGGACCCTACAGATGGTAAATCGGCCTGTCACAATAGGCACAATCAATGATTACATGCATGAACGTAACGGACAAAAACAAGACCATCCTCAGAGACACATCCTGGAGGTCCTAAAGCCCGCGGGGTTATGATCCGGAGGCAGAGGAGACACTGTGGTATGATCATGGTGAAATGCTGTAGGACTGGAGCTGGTGATGATGATGATGATGATGATGATGATGATGATGATGATATGCCACAGGTTTTCTAAAGTCAAGACGTCCTTTAACAGTTCATTCATGAAATAAAAAGTCTTAGCTGCAGCTATTTTGATATGCTATTAAAAATATCTGTAATTTGGACAAAATGTTTCAGGGGAAATATTGTTCTCTTTATCTCTCTACATTTATTTAAGATCTATAGCTTTTAAATAGTTGTGATCTTACATACAAAACAACAATCAACATATTAAATGTGGCTTATTGTAACAGAATTCACACAAAAGTCTATGAATGGACAAAATTAGCTTCACATTGACCAGCCACGTGTTAAAGAAAAACTCAAAATACTGACAGTAGCCACTCTGAGTACTTTTTTACTTGTGATACTTCAAGAGCAATACATTGCCAATACTTCAGTAATTTTACTTTCAGGTAAAGTTTTGAATGCAGGAGTTGTACTTGTAATATAATGTATTATATTATGTTATACTTTTATGAAATGATTTGGATGCTTCTTTCAGAGTTTGAAGTTTTCTTGTTTTCCTTGTTATGCAATGAAAAATAAACATTAAGCTTTTGTAATTGACATTTATTCCACTACTTTGCTTGTAAGGGGTTTAAGTTGTCCTGTCCCTGTGCAACCACACATGCTTTCAGTAAATATCAGCATAATTGTAATGTTAACGGGTAAATGGATGCAGTTTTGTAGTGCTTTTATCTAAAGCTCTTTATAACTTGCCTCTCATTCACCCTTTCACACAATGCCAGCCTGATCATCAGGAGTGATTTGGAGCTTGTTGTCTTGCCCAAGGACACTTTGACATGTGGTTAGGAGGAGCTGTGGATCAGACCACCGACCCTGTGATTAGAGGACAACCTGCTCCACAGCAGCTCCATGCGGCAAAGTATTTATTTATGGCCCAGTAGTGACATGTTTCGTATCAAGTTAATGGCAATGACCTGTGGGCAGCTCTGAGAGCTTGACCTGGCCATGTGCGATGCATTCAGGAGACTCCCTGCAGCTCAGGAACACAGAGGGACAGCTCTCCCTTCTCATGCCTGTTCAGGAGTAATGGGGAAACAATGGGATCACCGCCTGAGGGCTGGCCTGTGTTTGTAGCCTGTGTTTTTGTCTTGCACCAAGTGTTTACTCAAAACACATTAGCCCCTCTGAGAACGAGGTCAGCTCACCCCTCTAATCTCCTCTGCAGGCAGAGACACAGTGTCCCCCAGAACAACACGTCACCCAGAGTGACCCTCCGGCCACTTGGAGGAAGCTGCTGTCAGCCATGCTTAGCCGAGGAGCAGCATCAGTGTCCTGCCAAAGACTTTCTTTTTTCTACTGAAGCCTCGATGTGGATGGAGCAGAGTGTCCAGACTGTCAGGCCTCAGGTTGCCCTGTCAAAGGTCAGTCAGTCAGAGACAACTTACAACAGGTTTCAGTGTAGCTACACCTTCACAAGGGGATGATGGGACATGACAGTGATTACATTTCACAACAGCAGCAGCACTGAGGTGTTCATTTAGTGCCACATTATTATCATATCTTTTCTGTCAACAGAAAGCCTGAATTTTCTCTACAGTTTTGTCATAACATGCAGAAACAAGTTGCACTCTGAGTGCAGCTCTGCACTGATGTACTTATGTAATAAACTTGTGTGCTGCATAATGACTCCCAGGCAGTGTGACTTTAGCAAAATGATAAACACCCGCATGAAACCCTGAACAAACAAAACACATATCTCATTTGTAATCCTATGCAGTATTTAGCAGTATTTTAAATTTTTGCCCCTAAATGCAATGCAGTTTGCTCATGCTATCACACTGAAATAACTGTGAATGTTTTGGTGCCTAATGCATTAAAATAATTCCATGATAAAATAAAATAAAGACTCAAGGCTAATTCAAAGACCTCAGTGTTCACAGTTTTCTCTTTCACAGTAGGAAAAACATGGAAGTTACTGAGGCAGCTACACAAAATTCAGTAACTGACATAATTAATGTAATCATTTACACCTGTGCTTGTTGTATTGTGGCAAAATGTCTCAGGTGAAAAAGGCCTTTCTATTGTTGTTAATGAAGGCTCATGAAGTTTTGTAGTCAAGATTTCTAAATCAAAAACCTTAAACCCAATAACCATAAAAACACTCCCCAAAAAGTATCTGGACTGCAAGAAAACACAAAGGATGAAGTATGAAAATATGTTTTTGATTTGTTAAACTGAACATTTCTTTCTTATCATCGTATCAGCAGACTTTAGTGACTGCAATTTTTATTTACTTGAGTACTTCAGTCAAGAGAAAATACTTTAGTATTTCTTCACTTTAAGTGTAGTTTGCTAATAATAATGTTACTGAAGTGATATTTTCAATGCAGGATTTTTACTTGGCATGAGGTATTTGCAGTGTTGCTAGTTTTACTTATATACAGTGTTGTGCTAGTTACTGAAAACCAGTAACTAGTTACCGTTACTAGTTACTTCATTTCAAAAGTAACTCAGTTA
>JAPZDY010000022.1:19701568-19728808 GCA_029783645.1 Ctenochaetus hawaiiensis | reverse complement strand
AGGACTACACAACACTGCACTACAGCTCTCTCAGTCTCTAGCCGAGACTGTAAAATAACGTAAAATAACGCAGTAACGCATCATGTAGTAACGGAGTTACATAATTTAAAAAATAACGCGTTAGAGTACTCGTTACTGCCAAAAATAACGCCGTTACAGTAACGCGTTACTTTTACTTTGTAACGCGTTAGTCCCAACACTGCTTATATAGAGGATATTAATAGTTCTTGTTCATTGACAGACTTTAAAACCTTCAGTTTTCACCATCAGTCATTAGTTTGCATTAAGTCTTGTGGTGGATGTTTTATGCACTGTGAGGAGTTTTGGTCAGTGTTGCTCTTGCAGGTCCCATCATACCACTGTCTCTCCTACACGACAGACGACTTCTCTGGACCGACCGCTGGACTTCGCAGTCCTTTTGTTCTGGAGGATCAGAGAAAAGCCTGTGAAGGTTTAGAGAGGTCAGCGACGTTGACCTTTGAGTGAACTGTGTCAAACACCAAAGTCTCTGGTCTGAGGTGGGGTCAGTCCTTTAAAGCACCCTAAAGGGTAAAGATGGAGCAAAAGTCCTCTTCTTTTTCACAGCCGATTGAGTGCAAAGGAGCCTCATTTCTAAAAGAGCCCTCAGCAACGTTTTTATGTGTCACAGCAGGCACAGGGTGTCCCCGAAGGATGGCACTCAGACACCCCCTAAGTCAAGTTGTCTGAATTACTGTGCATTAAGTTTTTGCAGTGACCTTTCAGAGGTTACATAACCTGACAAATATTTCAGTCCTGGTGAATAAGCAGGTATTGTGTGATGAAAATTGTGAAATTAAGTGTAATGGGATGGAATATATGAAGAAGTTAAGGTACAGAGTATAAAAACTGAACAAAATAAGAAGTCAGAGTCACAAGAGGAATGTAATGATGCTATATATCCTTCATCTGTCTTAAGCAAGACCGAAATAATATGTAAGTGAAAAAAAGTCCAACATTGCATATGAAGTAACCTCACTGACCCAGCATTTTGTTACTGAAATGATGACGGGGCCCAGGCTTCGTTACGCTGCTCTGAAAAATTAGAATAATGGACTATGAAAGAAGGAGAGATCCAAAGAAAGGGACAGGGGAAAGAAAGACGGTCTTTGGGAAAAGAGGAATAAGATAGGAAGAGAGGGAGACATAAAGGGAGGGAAACAGTGAAATGGAGACAAAATAAGAGGGCGAGAAGAAAGAGGGGGCAGCAGTGGTGTGATGTGAGTCTTATCATCAGCTCTCATTCTCAGCATGGAATCTATAATGGGAAAATCAACCTCTCTGACTCCTGTGTAATTGGATTTGCCGGGTCTCGTGCTGAATCAGAGCCCAGTGGGTAGCACAAAGCTTGTTAAGATTGGACAAGCATTGCTGGGCCGCTGGGCCGGGGGAGAGGTGGGGCGACGGCAGCAGAGGTAACCTTGACAACTTTTCCAGAGTAAAGAGCGAATAATTTTAAATATGTTGAACACTCGAGTGGTCACCCATCATACCCGATCAACCGAGAGCTCTCCAAACATTAATCACTTCGTCAATTAGTCGAAACCTGAGCTTCTCTCACAATTAGGTCATCAGAGCAGAGAAAATGGACACCTGTGTTACCTTCGAGGGTGTGTGTTCTCTAGTGGGGGTTTCCAGGTTACAGAAGTAAGCCAATATTTGCTCTGGCTCAGTCTCAATCTAAAAGCTGTAGCTTATTTAGGGAAATGTCTATTTTTTTTTACACAAAAGAAAGCTGAATACTGCTTTTTCAGACAATATTCACAAGAGATTAGAAAGGTTTATCCATGTCCATCCAAGCTTAACAATGTCAGCAAATGAGTCAGTATTAAGCAGGTGAAGAAACATGCTGTTTAAACTAAAAGTTAATATGTTTTACAGCACCAAGACTCATGCAGTTTTGTTCCTTTTGTAGAATATTATTGACTTTAATTTAGCAAAGATAGCAGTGCAGTTCTGGGGATGGCGATATTGCTTAATTTACTCATTTCAAATATCTAAACAACTGTAGACTCTCAAGATTCCCACAGTGCAAAGAGACACAACTTTGATGATCCCTGATTTTCTCATTAACACCACCAGCAAGTCAAATTTCCACTTATCCAAATTTTCTGGACACAAGTAGGAAGCCAAACTAGAAAAATTTAGGAGACTGTGATGGTCTTGTCAATTCCCATTTTTCTTTCCTCTGTTTTCCCTTCATCGCCACACTTTCAACACTATAATAAAAGCATATAAATTGCCCCCCGAATGATATAATGTCTGCAGATCATCAGTGTTACCAGCTGAGAAAAAAGGACCCAAATGGAAATCCTTACTGTTTAGCAGTCCGTGCCCACAGACTCACAACATGGGCGGCTGAACTGTGGGTACAGAATATAAAACCATTGATGTGGATTTTGAATCTGTGGGTGCAACCTGTTAAACTCTAAAAGCACCATTTATAAAATATATGGGCATGGATGTGTGAAGTGAGAGTATAGACTCCCGCATGGCTCTTACACTACACTCTGTACACTTCTGACATCTAAATACTCATATGAAGGTTGTCCAATAATTGTTTTCATCCAAGCAAAAAATTAGTTAATTGCATCTGGGCATGAACCCAGTAGCGTTTTACTCATCGCAGACTGCTCCTCAAAACAATGTTGCTTCCCCGACCAGCATTGTAACACTGAATAATACGGCTGTTGGTGATTAGCCTGTTATGTATCAGTCTAATCAAAGATCAGTAATCAGACTTAGACTGTGCCTGCACAGAGACTGGGAACATTTTTGGTGTTGGTAGAAAGAGGAGAAAGAAGAAGGTAAAGGGGACGGTTGGATTGGTGTGTTTTGGATCTTGTTTCTGTGTTGTTATGTTACACTCAGTAGAGCAGTAGATACCCAGGTAAGCACTGAATAAGATCTCTCTGTCCCTCCACCTCCCAAGGCATGAATGATTAAGCACCCGGCCCACAGCGCCCTGATCCTGGGTCAGGATGATGTGCAGGGACATACATATGTGCACACAGGCCTTCATGTAGCATCACTGCTGCAACAGGATAGTGGATGAATGAGCCAGCAGACAAACCGGAAGAGAGGAAAGTACCTTTACTTTCCTCTCACTTTTTATTAATATATCACAAGTTGGATGTTTGCCTACCGGCGGTCAACAATCCAGTGTTTTCAGGCTCACTGATTGTCTCCATGCAGGCAGACACAGGAGGACACACTCTTCTTGTCTAACTCTTCCAAAGAGAAGAGTTTTTTTTTGGAGCCTTATTGAGATTCTGCATCTGGTAGAAGAGAAACACAACTTCAGAAATGCAGGTTTGGGTTTTCTTTTGTGTTGTAAAAATATATAATATGTGCATTTTTCTTTAACATATGTTCTATATACTACATACATAATGTAGGTGCTTTGAAAGAGTTTCATCTGTCTAGTATGAATTTATAGTCTGTGAGTGTTTGTCCATCATCATCATCATAGCATCAGACGGCTGAGATGATCTAAGTCTCACTGTAAGTCTATGGGATAAGAAGAATGAGCATCACCTCAAAAAATGCTTGTAAAGGATTTTTTCTTGCTCAAATTACATGAGAAAACCAATACAGAGTTATACTCAGCTAAATATGATGTTACAGCCAGCAGCTGGTGAGCTTAACGTAGCACAAACACAGGAAACAAGGGGAAACAGCTAGCATAGTTCAAAGGTATCTACCTACCAGAGTCTCTAACACCTGCTTATTTTAACAAGTTTGAATGTGGTGTTAATTAAAAACAAACTTAAGTATAAAAGTGACAGTCCAGCTTTTGTAGCTTCACAACACACAATGGATCAAAGAGAGGAGAGTTGTGTCCATCTTTGTCTCTAACGTTCCTCCAGCAAAATAAAAGACAGTTTCCCAAAATGCTGAACTATTGTTTGAAGATGCTCTCAGGAAACTGGTTTCTTGTCAGTGAAACCTGAACTGATCACAAACTAAAAATAGCATTTTTAACCACTAATGAGGACCTTTCAGGTAAGGAGGAGATATTACCAACACATGAGACGAAAAGAAAGAATCCTCTTTAAAGGGCAGATAAATATTCATTACTCGGTTGGTAATTTGCTTTGTCTCAGCAGCAGCTTCCCTCTCCTTCACTAAAGCTACTTCTACTTCTCATACAGATGAGGTCACTCCGTCTCAGGCGACACTGACACTCTAGACCAACATGAGGGACCATCTCTTAATTAAAATACAATTGGTTGTGCTCTGAGGTTGCGAGGCAATTCACCTGATCTGACAATGGCTGAGTGGACTCATTATATAATCATTCTTTCCGCTGTGCATCAGATTGAGCTGTTTAATTATAACTAGAATTACAATCAAGTCCACCAGGTTTGTATTATATAAAGCTACAAATAACACATGCATGAGGGGAACTTTTTTTTTGTGTGGTCAGGTGCTTTCTTCAACGCAGACGTTCTTGTCCCTGCAGGACCGAGAACGCCCATTCAGTGTTCAGCCTTTCTAACACGGTGTTTTGAGAAACACTCCTGCATGCTGCAGACAGCTTTTTTAAAAAAGAAATACCTGCAGGACACCAAAGGGAACCTGAATGGAAACAACAAACCTTTAGATGTTGTCAGCGCACTGAATGAAAAGCCTAAGACATTAGCATTATCATCAGCCCAGAATTCATTAATCCTCCTCCTGACAGGAGCTTATCTGTTCATGTTATTACTTGTAATACTGTATGGCAGATCCCTAAGTCACGCTGTCCCAGCATATTGTCTGCTTGTGCTGCCCTGAGAGAAGTTTGTTCCCATGAAGAAAGGGGGTGTCACAGATACCCCACACCAGCAGCACCACCATCACATCGCCAGATTGATTCTGACGTCCCAAAAAGGGTCCCTTCAATGATATTGTTCACCTGTCTCATTGGCTTAAAGTGGGTGGCTGGGAGGGAGGGGAGGGGAGGCGGCCATGGTTAGGGGGTCGGGTGAGGGTTATTGGTGGGGACACAGGGTGAGGGGTATTGTTGAGGAGAGGGGTGAGAGCATTCGGGGGGTGCAGGGGGCTGACAGGTGGAAAAAAACACTCTCATCTGACTAGCCTCCTCTATCCTTCCAAAGGGGCCCCGTGTGAGCAAAGTAATGAAGTCCAAATTACAGCACAGGATTGCTAAGAACAAGCCTCTATTGTTCGCCCTCGGGGCACACTAAATGAGTGTCACAGCAAGCAGCGGGGCACAGACCGTTACTGCACTATTTAGTCTGTCCCGTTGTCTCAAGACGGCCCCGTTTCAGAGGTTCTCAGATCAGACAAATACTGCTCCCCTCCTCCCCCGCTCTCCTTCGCCTTCACCCTTCCTCTGTACAGCCAACCCCTCCCCAACTCCTCACCCCAAAATAGGCCAAATCTCCTCCATTGTGTTTCGACTGCCTAGTGTGAAATTCACTGTGACGTTAAATGTTTTCTAATGAATAATTACTGAATGGATATGCAGGGGGAATTTGTGTAATGGATTGTAGACTGCATTTTAAAGACGTCTTTTTTGTCTCTGCTCCGTGGTATTTACAGGACAAAAACACTTGGCCTTTCTCAGAAGAAATGAGGGCCATAGGCGGAGGATAGAGGCATGGGGGAGGAGGAGGAGGGGAGGGCGGAGGGCTTTGTGTCAATTAGATCCAATGGATTATCTTTTTTAATGTTTTTACAGAGAGAGTTGAGAATCAAAGGATTTCTGCTTCCAAAGGAGAGAGAGGGAGAGAGAGAGAGAGAAAAAATACAAAACCAACAAAAGCTGTGAAAACCTTTGGTCTAAGTGTTGGTGCTGAGAATGCAAAACAGATTGGTGGAATTTTTCCCACTATGCCTCTTAAATGTGCCGCTGTTTTGGGCTCCCCGAGTCCATTTGCACAGTGTGTTGTGTTTGGTTGGTGCGTCAGCTCTGGTGAACTACGGGCTGACGGCCAAGGTCCCTGTGTGCTGTGTAGCGATCATTAGCTTCTGTCTGCTCGTCTGCACAATCACAGAGCTTCGCTTCAAAGACACATAGGACCTCTAGACCTCTTATTTCAATAGAACTAACAGGGACCATGTTTGTGCTTTTTCTGGTGCTTTTTGCGGCTCCCTCGTCCCCTGCTGAGCCATTTATCCAAACATTCATTCATTCCAGCTGCATTTGTCAAAATACATGGCTGAGAATTTTGAATATCATTATTATGCATGCAAATGTGTTACATATGTTATTGTAACTTTGGCAACTTGCTTCCTCTAAACTTTAGAAGAAATCCAATTAACAAAGACCTCATTTAGAAAGTTGTTTACCCTGGAAAAACTTATATTAATGAATTACTGTGAAGCATGGAATATAAAATTTAGTTTAGGAATCTTAAAATCTTTAGATTATGATGCAAAACACCAGGAATTTGAGCTCTTAGGCATTGTATTAAGATGTTTTATGGTTGATACTTGTTGCACAGGGTCAGCTGGACATGGAAGGTGCCCTGACCGCCAGGGTCCACGTTGGGATCCAGGATTTTGTCCTTCTGGATGAAACCACAGAGGCAGCTTTCCTCAGCAACCTCAAGAAACGCTACAGCAAAGATCTGATCTATGTGAGTCCGGGAAAAGAATTTTAAATGCTGTTTTCACAAATGCATCTTAACAATTAATGATGTTTTGACTCATTCTGCCAGACCTACATCGGCACGTTGCTGGTGTCTGTTAATCCCTACAAAGAGCTGGACATCTACACCAAGAAACAGATGGAACTTTACATGGGTGTCAACTTTTTTGAGCTTCCACCACACATGTGAGTGAAAAATCGATATGAAAACTATTGATATTTGTTCAAATGTGTGTCCGTGACTGTTTTTCACACCTGACTTAAACACTGAGAAGCTCTTCATTGTAACTTCATCTAACTACATGAAAAGTCAGAAATCTTATGATTGCTCCGCATCCCTGTCAGCTACGCCTTGGCAGACAACGCCTACCAAACCATGCTGACAGAGTTCAACAATCACTTCATCCTCATCTCTGGTGAGAGTGGAGCAGGCAAGACGGAGGCCTCCAAGAAGATTCTGCAGTATTACGCTGTCAGCTGTCCGAGCACCACTCTGCTAAACACTGTCAGGGACAAAATGCTCATGTCCAACCCTGTCTTAGAGGTCTGATATTTACTTAAGTCGTATCATTGCAGTAACATACCAAAGAGCTTCAACATCAAACCAAGCTCTCATTAATTATTCTGTAAAATATGGTGTTTCCCATACTGTGGTGCAGGCTTTCGGGAATGCCAAAACACTGAAAAATGACAACTCAAGTCGGTTCGGGAAATATATGGATATTCAGTTTGACAGCCAGGTGAGAATGAGATAATCATCGTACGCATACAGATTTTTCCAAGAGATACATGAATCAGTTACAATTCAGAAGGAAAAGGCCCTTTAAGTGTAGAACTGCTGTTTACAATCACAATGCCCACAGGGGGACGCTGTTGGAGGCCATATCCTGAACTACCTGCTGGAGAAGTCGAGAGTCGTGCATCAAAATCACGGGGAGAGAAACTTCCACATCTTCTACCAGCTGGTGGAGGGAGGAGAGGATGATCTGCTGCACCAGCTGGGCCTGGAGAGGGACTCCCAGCATTACAACTACCTAACCCAAGTATGCTCAACCTGTGACCCTGCTTATATGTGCTAAAATATTTATATGTCATTAATATTTAAGAGACAGTGGTAAACTTTGACAACCTGTTGCTATGTTTGCTGTTTCTGGCAGGGAGAGTGTGCCATCGTGTCGTCCATTAATGACAGAAATGACTGGAAAACTGTCAAAAATGCTTTACAAATCATCAACATTGATGAGATCAACACTAATGTGAGTTGGATGCTGTTGCTATGATTTAAACCACTTACTCTTTCCTATGAGTTTATCAATCCTAACATATCTTCATTCTGTGCAGCACTTGTTTGGAATCGTTGCAAGCGTTCTCCACCTGGGAAATGTTCAGTTTGTGTCTGACAGCAAAGGCCATGCCATCCTGAACAACAATGCAGAGCTGCGCTGGGTGTCAAATGTAAGAAAATAGGAATAAAAAGCCTTTAATAATCAGGATTGTCAGACAAAGTCAAAGAATAAACTCCCTTAACAGTTTTCTTTTATTCTGCAGCTACTAGGAGTCGATGCTCACAGTCTCCAGGAGGGACTGACATTCAGGAAGATTGAAGCCAGAAAAGATCAGGTGCACATGTGTTAAAAAATGTCCTTTAGTTTACCAATGAAAAGGTTGTGTTTCTAGTTAAGCTTTTCAGTGCAGTGTTTGAGATTTAGCGTTGACTTTTTCTCATTGTAAAGGTCCTCAGCCCATTCACCGTCGATCATGCCATCTATGCCAGAGACGCTCTGGCCAAAGCCATCTATGGGCAGACCTTCACCTGGCTGGTCAACAGGATCAACGAGTCCATGGAGAACAAGGTGAGGAGAAGATGGTGAGATGTGACAAATCCCAGGCAGTGAGGAGGAGCATTTACTGACTTTAAACTCTCATCAGGACCCCACAAGGAAGACTGTGATAGGACTTTTGGACATATATGGATTTGAGGTTTTCTATGTAAACAGGTAGGCAGAAATATTTCTCAGATTTCTTTGATTATTTTTTGATAAGCTGCTTTATAGCCTTTTGAAATTAGGCTAAGTGATTGTCCCACTAAATTGCCTCAGGAGAGAACTGCAGTATTGTGAGTCTCTTCAATGCAATTCACTGGAAATGTTACCAAACTTTTTGGAAAGTAACAGTCATTTGCACACTGATTCATGTAAGAATAAGGCCCAGTTTTACAAAAACACCAAAATTTCCCTTTAACCTGTGTGTCATGACATATTTCCTCAGTTTTGAGCAGTTCTGTATAAACTACTGCAACGAGAAGCTGCAGCAGCTTTTCATCCAGCTGACTCTGAAGGCTGAGCAGGAAGAATATGAAGCAGAGGACATTGAGGTAAACTTGTAAATCCAAAATGAAAGGTTTATGAATGAATAGAATATGTTTATATTGACTGGTGTTAAACAGAAATCCATTTCCAGTCTGTTTTTATCTTTCTTTCCCAGTGGGAACCAGTTCAATTCTTCAACAACAAGATCATCTGTGACCTGGTCGAGGAGAAACACAGAGGAATCATTTCCATACTGGTGTGTTTTTACTGAAATTCAACTGTACTGAGATATTAAACACTTCTGTTGAAGTATAATCACGTGTTAATGATAATCCTGCAGGATGAGGAGTGTCTGCGGCCAGGAGACGCCACAGATCTCACCTTCCTGGAGAGACTGGAAGAAAAAATGGGAAATCATCCTCATTTTGTCACGTAAACTCAAACCTGAATTTAACACACACCGACAGAAGATTTAAAAAGATGTTGAGTAGCTTGAGAACATATTTGGCAACTGGACACTAATCCCATCAACTTTTTTTAATCATCCTGTGTTGCACATGTGGTAACTAACCATTTGTTTAAATTAAATATAAACTCCGTTCAAACAATATGATGTAATTTAAAGCTTCTGCTCAACACTAAAGCTTATTCATCGTCGCTCTGCTGGCTGGTGTCTTGTGAGCGAGCCGTCAGTGAGCCGATAGAGACGGAGGATTAGGATCGCTCTGTAAAAGCCTCTCACTCTTCATCCCTCTGTCTCTCTCCACCTCTTTGACTGCAGGCACAAACTGGCTGACAAAATGACACGTAAGACTCTGGAGAGGGGAGATTTCCGTCTCTTGCATTATGCCGGGGAGGTCACCTACTGTGTTGTGGGTAAAAGAAACCACAATGTCAGGCCTTGTTACTCAAACATCTAAAGCTTTCTTTTTTTTTTAATTTCAACTGCCTAACAGCCTCTTTTATGTGTCGTTCAAGGTTTCCTGGACAAAAACAATGATCTATTATATAGAAACATAAAAGATGTAAGTCTGCACATTATCATATTGTAATAAGAGAGACAAGAGGTGCATTTATTTTTTTCTTTTTGTCCTAGAATAAGTTTTATTCACAGACCTTTTTCACAGCAGATATCTTAGATTGTCATTGCAGAAAACACACATTAATAATGAATGTTTTATCACGCAGCAATTAACAGCGTCATTTGTTACCCCTGTGTGTGATCTATGTGTGTTATCCTGCTTTGCCACAGCTTATTTGTCAGTCTAAAAATGCCATAGTCAGAGAGTGTTTCTCCACAGTGGACCCAGACAGCAGACGGAGACCAGAATCAGTGAGTACTCACCATGACTCAGAGTTAAAGCCATTCGGATGAATCCTATTACTTTTCTTCTTCTGGCAGTATCTATGGAGTGGCAAAGCACAGTTCTTTTTTGTATTATTGATGCAAAATCTCATCCTACAAGATTTTTGTCAGGCAAACAACCATGTGAGCAAAAAGGCTACATACAGACCATGACCATGACATGCATGTGGTTCATACAGGACAAATGTGATACACATTTTAAAGGTGCTGCATGTGACAATTTAGTACAAGTACAATTCTATACTTCAAATAAGTACTGCACTATTTATACACAGGCTTGATATCTAGTTTGAATGTGCAATCAATTATAAAAGTGGATGACAGCATAATAAGTGTTAACTAAAACTGGTCCTATACTGTGAGCTGAACTCAGGCAGCCTGGATATAAATCATCTTGACCATATGGGACCTACACATTATATACACTGCATATGTGATCCATCAATTAAGATCGGGTCAGATGATATGAAGCAGATTTGACTGCAGTTTTAATCACATTCAAACTCATAAGAGTTAAAGTGAGGACGTGTGCTGTAATTGGTGCTGAAATATTACATTCAGCACCTTTAAAGAGATTAAAATCTGTGAGATTATACATGAGAGGAAACAAATCAGTGAGTTGTCTAGACAGAGTGACCGCTGAGACAAAGACAAGTCATTTTTTCTGTCAGTGGCAGTCAGACCGTGTCATCATTAAGCCATATGTATCTGACAGATGAACTGTTGGGGATTATGACCCGCATGTTGTGTCTGTAGGTGGCGACCCAGTTTAAGAGCAGCCTGCTGAAGCTGACAGAGATCCTCATGGCCAAAGAGGCCTGGTACATTCGCTGTCTAAAATCCAATGAGTCCAAGCAGCCAGGTACTTAAACTGATACAAGGCACGTGTGCCTGTTTTATTAAACAGGCCAGTGATGTTTGAGTTGGATCCTCTTTCACACAAACGCAGGTCAGTTTGATGAAGCACTGATCAGGCATCAGGTGAAGTACCTGGGCCTGATGGAGCACCTCAGAGTCAGACGAGCCGGATTTGCATACAGACGCAAGTATGACGTCTTCTTGAAGAGGTAAGAGAGACCTCAGAACTTTAACCTCATGCTGGATTTTCCGATTAAAAGCCCCAGTTCAAGTAGTTCCTCTCCAGTTCATTTAAGACCTGCTGAGTGGGTTGTTTGCTGCATCTCGCAGATATAAACCCCTGTGCCCGGCCACATGGCCTCACTGGAAAGGAGTGCCTGCTGATGGAGTGGAAGTGCTGGTTCAACATCTGGGCTACTTGCCATACGAGTACAAAATGGGACGGTGAGGACTGTACTTAATACGTAATACAACACAGCAAACACCCTTTAAGCCAGGAGCAACCAAAAAACATTTGCATTTTTTCCTTTTCTTATAGCACCAAAATATTCATCCGCCATCCAAGGACACTTTACGCCACAGAGGACGCTTATGAAAAATGCAAACATGAGCTGGGTCATTGAAAATTCATTTGTTTGTTTTAGTCTTCAGTCATTACAAGGTGCACAGTGATTTAATATTGTGCTCTGAATTTGCAGCAACAAGACTTCAGGCCAAATACAGAGGATACAGAGCGAAGGGTGAATTCAAAAAACAGAAAGAAGCTGGTAAATGTCACAACACATGATGCAGACAGGATGTTCTATGCTGATTTGATATGTATAAAGAGCATTTACACATCTGTTATTATGTTTTTCACATCATCAGCCACTAAGATTGAAACTTGTTGGAGAGGAGTGCAGGCGAGGAAGGAGAGAGACAAGAGAGCCTGGGCTGTAAAAGTCATCAAGAAGTAAGAAATAAGGAGTCAAATGTGATTACACAGCTTCTCTCATGGTCATATCTTCATCAATACAATATTTTGCCTTCAATTTTAGATTCATTAAAGGTTACATGAACAGAGGACAAGCAAAATGCACCGATAACTCAGAGTACCTGGCCTTTGTAAGACAAAATTACTTGAACAGGCTTAAAGGCAAACTGCCAAAGACAGTTTTGGACAAAACAACTTGGGAAACTCAACCTGCTGTGCTTGCAGAGGTACAAAGTTCACTCTACTTCATTGTAAAATAGTTTTAATGCAAGCAAACACTTAATTTTGACTCAATGCATACTTCTATTCCTGCTAGACATCGGAGCTACTGCGTAAGCTTCACTATCGTCTTATGGTGCGGAAGTATGTGAGAGGAATCACACCTCAGAAAAAAGCACAGGTAACACACTTTGAAAATGCATAATATGAAACCAAATCATCACAGGTTTTCTTTTTGTAGTGATCCTCTTTGTATTTTAATCTCTTTAGTTTCAACTGAAGTCAGTCACCAGCTCCATCTTTAAGGGCAAAAAGGAGAGTTATCCACAGAGCGTCGCTCAACCTTTTGTAGACACCAGAATCAGTAAGCATCAGACGAATTCTCACACAATGCCATTTTTCCTTTGAACAGTCAGGTTTTACATTGTTTAAAATCTGTAGGTGAACAAGACATAAACATGAGAGTTCTCCAGATGATTCGCAATGAGCACATTAAGGTAACAAAATGTCACTATGTATTCAGGGGGAATACAGCATCTAATCGAACACAGCTCACTGTGTTGTGATCTTTGCTCCTGCAGTACAGCGTGCCCGTTATTAAATATGACAGGAACGGTTTTAAACCAAGGCAACGGCAACTCATCCTCACCCAGACAGCTGCCTATGTGATAGAGGACGCAAAGATCAAACAGAGGGTGCTGTACACCTACCTCAAAGGTCAGCACAACGTCATGCTACACTCACCTACATTCAGGGATGTGCTGATATTTTACTGAAGATGTCTCTGTTCTTGTCTTTGCAGGCATTTCAGTCAGCAGTCTGACTGATGGCATCATTGTTTTCCACATTACATGTGAGGACCCCAAACAGAAGGTATGTGGATATTTGATATGTAGCAGATATTCAGGCCTGTAGAAGCTGCCTCTTGTGTAATTCTTGTGTAAATTTAAATGGTAGGAAATGGATATGGTAAAAAAATGATAAATGGTTTTGCCGTTCTATCCCGAGTAAAAGATAAAGATAATAAAGATAATAACAAAAATAATAAAGATAAACACAGACCTTCATTCAGAGTAAAAGCAGCTTTACCTGACTGAATATTGATGAGTGGGAACATTAATAAACTGATAAAAACATTTTTTTTTTTTGCTTTTTAAATGAAATTTTGTTGATTAGTTTCCATTCGTCTAATTATATTACTACTTGGATCATTTCAGGGAGACCTTGTGATGCAGTGTGACCACTTGTTTGAGTTTCTGACCAAACTTTGTGTCATTGCTAACAAACAGAACGCAGTCAAAGTGGTTCAGGGCAGGTGAGTCTGTTTCAGGATGAATTCCAGAAGTTGGGAATTAAATGTGCTCTGATCTAAAAGACTTGTGTGTGTTTGTGTTGATTGTCAGCATCAAGATTGAAATCCAGGCAGGTAAAGAGAGTGCAGTGGACTTCAGCACTGGACAGGAGCCGATGGCATACAAGGCCAAGAACGGACACCTGATGGTGGTGAGAGGAGTGTTATGATGAAAAATGTGTTCACTGCTTTGCTCAAAAATGAATCTGCACACAAAGAGATGCAACATGAAACAAGCTGTTTGTCGCTGCAGGTTGCAACTCGAGCAAGGACACGGTAACATGTGTGGGGTTAAGAGGACACACAAGGAGCCCCTGCATATTTCATTAGGAGACCCCTAAAGCGGGATCAGCATGTCTACAGGAAACAAACCAGACTGGAAACAGTAAACTGTGCACGAGCTTCTTTTGTACATTTACTTACTAGTCAGTGATGATTTTTACCTTTCCATCAAAAGTATTTCCAGAGGTTACAGTTTTAAAATCATTCTAGCAAACACTGCTAAACACCAGGCTACAAATGAAATATTAAAATCTACAGAACTGTATTAATGTATAAGGCAGTAACATCATTCACAAATTTCTAAAAGGGATGCATAACTGTGATTTCTGAAAATGAAGCCATATGTGTCATAATTTTGTAAGTTCGCTGAGAATTAAAATCAGAACAAAAGAATGTTTGTAGAAATTTATTTGTGATAAAGTATGTATAAATATAAAACATACATATATGTTCACTTCTGTACAACAGACCTACAAGTACTGTGATTGTTAGACATAATTCAACTCAAATCTATCGTGTGCAATCAGGACATTCTCTGATGAATGTGGCGATGAAGGACAGGTCTAATTTCTCTCGCTGTTAAAAGCTTGTAGACAGGATTCCCTTCCTGCCAGGGAGATCTCTAGTTACAGTCATTCACTTCAACCTCAGCATCCATCATTCAATCACCCCAGTACATGTAACACCTCAGGTCACAGCTCAAATTCCCTCCACTGAAAACAATGAACCATCAGTGGAGTGAAGGGAAAATGCATAAATGTTAAAACTAAATATGGTAGAAGCACTACAGTGAAATGTTGCATCCACCTGTGATATCTTAACTGTATCAAAAAATATTAATTTTTTAAAAGGTTAAGTTTCTATTATCTGCAGGCCACAAAATAGCCTTAGTAGCATCCTCTAAGAGTAAAACAGTGCCACTATGTGGCCTGATTGTGTACAACACCTAGTTATTCCACTAATGAGCTCATAGTGGACCTGTCAGACATTGTGAGGAGACACAAAAATTTTGTGCATTGATTTTTAGCTGCTTACATGATATAATTTTTGTTCTCCTGAATTTAATGTAGTTAGGATTTTCAAGAACAACCTTTATACCAACAATACTATATTCATTTTTTTTCCAAACAGTCACACCAGGTAAAACTGGTCACCTACAGTGCTGAATGCAAACACCCATGTCAATGGGCCTCTGCAAGCTAGCAGAAAACAGTGATATAAGTTTTCATGACTAACAAACAGGTAACAGTACAGCCTGTCAAACCACACGACACAGACAACAAGTAGACACATAAACACTCACAAAATCACTTCACCACTACACACTGTTGTATGACACTCATCTCATAGTAGTTTTCTGGAGAAAAAAGCTGGTAAAATAAGAGTAAAAGTGAGACAGAGAGGCGCTGGGTGATGTAAGGCACAAGCGTGGTGCAAAGACTGTCCAGGGACAGACATACAGGCTGACAGGTCAAAGGAGAAAGGTCACTGGTGGTGGTGTGTACGGTCATCAGGTCGTTTGATATGGATCCTACGAACTCGCTCTATGCGTTCTCGCTCCTCGTCCTCATCCAGATGATGAGATCGCCCCGCAGCGCCCCCTGTGGCCTCGAGCAGGGCATTGTCTGGACCCCTCCCATCATGGGACTCATACAGGAGAATGTTGAGGGTCTCCTCATAGATTCTTGCCTCTGGGAACTCAACCTAAGAGAGGAGCAGAGTGTTACACAAGATAACATTTAGATATTTAAACAACATACTGTGGTTCAGTCTCACAAAGAAAAGAGCTCATCAGAATGGGCATATTATAAATACATATTTACCTTTGTCTGCTTCTTTTCTGTGGCATAAACAATGGAGGTGCAACACACTTCAGCTATCTTACGACCCTGGCCATAAAATGACCAACAACAGATCTCATCCCCAATCACATCTTTGATGAAGAGAACACGACCATTGAACCGCAATGACAGCTTGTCAAACAGCTCGATATTCTTCAGCATGTTGTCATCAGAATTGCTGGGGAGAAAAAAGTTACATGTCATTTATGAATTAAACCAACTTTTTTCTTACCGTCTTTAATCACAAATGCCGGCTCCTGGAATCAGTTGAAGCCAACTCACCTGGTGTATGAATATTTGTTGTTGCTTCTGTTATACAGCAGTTTGACAGTAGGCTGCAAGGACAAAGAGGGTGGTTTTATGAAAGAAAAGTATTAACAATAAATTTCTGTTGGTATTAACCAACTGAAGTTCATCCGTTAAAAAAAACATCCTACCTTATTTGACGTTGCAATAAGTTTCTGCTCTTCCTTCGATGATGTCATCAGAGGCACTTTACAAAGAGGTTCGTAAGTTTCTTTGTTCTATAGGAAACAAGAAATATTGTTTTTCCATTAAAACTGCAATAAACAAGAGGAAGAATGCCACCTGGTGGAACAAAGAAGCAAAGATGATGAAAGAAGTGTAACCCCCACCCTGACAAGAACTATGGCTCATGTTTTTGTTTACCATGTATCAAAAATAAATCCGGAGACACACAGGAGCGCCTTTGCTGTTGAATGGATGCGGCACATGCACAAACAATCCCTGATCACAATCTCAAAAATTAAAAAAATATATAAAAATTTGACTATATATATTTAACTATATCAAAGAAATAAGAGCCACAAACAGCTGGGGCTAACTGAACAGGGATATGGTGATTCAATGATAGATTAAGTATCATTATATGACAGAATTCTATGATAGTGGTACCTGCAAGGCAGCTGTACATTCATCAGCTAGGCCTTGGACAAGGTAATACTTGGCCTCAGCGAGCAGTTCCTCCGTTTCCCGTCGGCTGTCTGGGAGTGGCACTGCCCCGTCTCTTAGGTAGTTAAGGATTGTTCCAAAATGTTTCCCACAGCGATCAATCAAGATCCAACCTATGGAAGTAAAATGGTAAATTATCAGTTAGTAACAGATTATAGCAAAGGCAGGGATAACAAACACCCTGTAAATGATTTAAATAGTTTCAACAACAGCTCACCTTCACTGTCTGTGAGGACCTCCATCCTGCCACTGAACATGGCTTTGAGCATTGTGTCTTGTTTGGTTAGTGTCTGCATTGTAGTGTAGTACAGCGCCCCACCCACGTTTAACTTCACATATTTAGAGCTGGGGCTGGAGCCCTTGAAGGATGTAGTACGGGTTGTAGCTGCCGGCACTGCCGAGCTCACCACACTCTCTCCTGACATCTCTTCCTGGGACAGAACAAGATAGAATATAGAGTGAAACCTGAATCAGGGCTGGTGTGTCACTGAATTAACTTGATTAAGGCCTCTGGGTAGAAAAGAATTATGAGAATATTAGCACAAAGGTCAGTGTTATCTACATGTTAATGTCGATTGCCCTTATTGTTTACAGATAAGGCATGGGACGCTGTATCAATCAAGTATATGCAGCTAAGACAAGCTACAAATATGAAATTTAATGTTTAAAACGATAAAATAATCAATAGAAGCAGGACAATGTAGGTCAGATTGAGTCAGAATGCATTTGCGTGTCCATGGTCATTGTGATGAAGAAGAAGTAACGGAACATGTTACCCAGTAAAAGGTGTGTCTTTAATTTGTAGGCCTACAGCATCAAAAAATTTATCCTTACATTTACAAATGCATTTAACGTAAAAACGCGTGTACTTGTTTTCTGACACTAGACGTTTCGAAAAAAGACTACAATTCCAATTTAAACTCATCATAAAAACTGAAAGAACTTTCTGAATTCTTACCTAATTACATGTACGCAAAGAAAACGTAGGTAAAGCGTCACTAGTTACGGATATGTACTTGTAATAAGTCAGCAACATTAACATTTAAAAGGGTGTGTAGGTCTCCCATGATTTTCGTACTTTTTAAGAGACATATCTCATGTTCAGGTTACCATGATGAACCATGAAAGAGTTAGAACAGGGCGAAGACCATTTACAGGCAGTACCAAAGACTTTTGCTATCCCGCTATCATTTTAAAGCTCGAATAATACGCGTTGTTACGTCTGTACGCCTGTCCACGGACCTATTTCGTAGTACGAAACAAAACACTAAACCGCATCCTTCAATCCAGTAACATTAAGTAAGCAGTAATTCGCTTTATCCAGTACGGCTATTGAACTACTTAGCTAACGCTACTTAGCATTAATTAAAGTGATCTATGTTATGACAAATCTGGGGAAAAATAAACACATTTTGATACTGACTATTAAACAGGGCTCTCTACATCAATTTATTATCGTGTTTGTGATGAATTTTTGATAAATTATAAGAATATTTACCATAGAACCCGCAGCAGACTTATTAACTGTAGCTTGCTAACGTCAGTCAGCTAACACCCACTTCCTTCCGGTCCACCGCTGCGCACTTATAAAAATGACGTCAACGCATCAGTACTCTGTTTAAAGGGACAGTTAACTTTATTTTTAAACGTTACAGCGTTAACGATGTGTTTAGGTGAGACATAAGTATCAGTTAACAATACAGCACATCACTTCCCCCAACTTACACCCTACCACTTTTTGTCAACATATTAAAGAAAATAGCTTTAATTACGTTAGCCTTAGCCTGCACATTTCCGCTCTTGAAGGGGTAACAGTGATTACAGTCCCCATACCACCCACCTAACACACTAAAAGTAAGCTCTGTCCGCCACCAGAAATAAAGCTGCCGTTGTAACTACCTAAACAAATGTAGTTTGGCACAACTCAGTCATTCTATTTATGAAGAGTATCATATTAGTATTTTTAAATGTGGAAAAACTCTACCCGGAATCATTTAAGGCGACACAAGAGGATTAATGGCTGCAGTCAATGTACGGATCTCTTCTCATTGTTTACATTTCGAAACGGTATGTTCCCCTTGTTTTTGAGGCTGTCATGGATACAAAATCAAACCTTACTCCACACTGATGATAAATATCGCTAAATCAATGCGAAAGGATTCTCCTTGAGATATTTTCAGGCCGGCAAGCGGCGAAGTAGCCCTGTGTGCTAACTACCCTAGCTCCATCTTTGCTGTATCGCTCGCCGCTCCAGAGATGGCAAGTTAGTCTTCGGCTTTTGCTTGGCTTTCCTCCCGCTTGGATCTCAATGTCAACCAAATGACTGAGGAGGTATAGCGCCAGGTGGGCCTTAAAGCCAAACAAAGTCTTCATTTGAGGGATATCGCAGGTAAGATTACTATCTAGCTCACTAGGACTAATATGATTATGTGCAGGTGTTCGTGTGTTGTACTATCACTGTCACACGTATCATTTAGCCCCTGTATGTGCTCGCGGGTGATCAGTGTATAGATTTGTAATTCGGTGAGTTAAATTCCTTTCTTCAGGGGAGAAGAAATGTTTAGTGCACCTCAAAACTCCAAGTCCGAGTTCCTGGACAAAGCCAGACAGGCCAGGGAGGAAAGGAGGGGACAGAAGGACAAGGAGAGAGCAGCAACCCACATCCAAGCTCTGGTCAGGAGATTTCTTTGTCGCTGCAGACTTCAGAGGCAAATAAGGTAGTCCGACTTTATTTACTGTAGATGTTATTGTCATAAAGAGCTCAGTTTGTTTGTTGTGGACCTCATGAGTAAAGACATTAAGACAGATGTGTTATAATTGACTTTAAAGTTCGTGAAAACTTTGTCTTTATATTTCCATTCTGTGTCTCACCAGGAAAGAGGTCGATGACTATTTTCAAGCATCTGAAGCTGGGGTGTCAAAAAGAAATGCACTCTCAATTTTTAAAATTGCTCGTAAATTACTATTCATATATGGCCAAGAGGATAAGGTGGTAAGTACACATGGGTCAGTTCATTTTAAAAATAAATGTTGTCTCTGTTGCTTGTTAATCTTTACCTTTGTGGAGCATTTTGGACACTGTTTCAACCTTAACAATAGTTATATAATATGCACTGTTGGCTTGGTGAATCAATTGACTGTAATTCCAAACATCTCACAGAGATTCGAGAAGCTTTGTCGTGCTATTCTTGCCAGCATGGAGGTTGAAAATGAGCCTAAAGTAAGTGTGCATATGCTTATACCTTCCACTTACAAAATGTTTTTAAATGTGATTTTTGTCTAAGTGTCTGTTCTTGCCTTTTGCCCTCAGGTCTGGTATGTTTCCTTGGCCCTCTCCAAAGATCTCACCATCCCCTGGCTGAAACAGATAAAAGATGTACTGTGGACCTGCTGTCAGCGGCTGAAAAATTTAAAGGTTCGCCTTGTTATGCAGCTGGAAAAGATTTTTTGATATTTTCATTTATGACTGTAATTATGAGTTATATATCACTGTCTTTTTTTGTATTTCGCAGCCTGACATACTTCAGGACAATAAAATGATTACACTGTACCTCACCATGCTGGTGACCTTCACAGACACTTCAACCTGGCGGATAGTTAGAGGGAAGGGTAAGTCTCAATGCAAGCTGAGGTTGTTATCTTAAAAACATTTTTGATACTGCAGCACATGCTTTCAACAAGACAAAACATTATATTTTCCTCTCATTATTTCAGGTGAAGCTCTAAGACCCGCTCTGATGAGGATTTGTGAAAATATCATGGGCCATCTCAATCAGAAAGGATTCTATTCAATACTTCAGGTGCAGTATTAAAGCTTATACTTTTTCAGTTTTCTCAAGGGATTAAGTGAAGTGTTGAGAGACGTATTTGCCTTCTTAGAGCCAGTTTTCATTTTTATTTAAACACTCATTCCATGTCATGTTTACTTTTCCTGTTTAGATCTTGCTGACCAATGGCTTGGCTCGCTCCAAACCTTCTCTCTCCAAAGGCACTTTGACAGCTATATTCACTTTGTCATTAAGGTGAGCCTGGAGCTGGTGATCTAATGGCTGTAATTGTAAAAAATATTCCAGTTTCTTATACATTAAGTGGTAAAGACATAATGTATTCAATTCTGTCATATCTTTTTTTCTTAAAGTTTTTATTGCTGGGCTGTCTTTTTAACCAAAGTAAACATTTTTTAGGCCAGTCATCGCCGCTCATTTCTCTGATAACCTGCTAAGGTCATTCCTCCTCCACATCATGTCAGTTCCAGCAGTTGTGTCCCACCTCAATGTGCTTACTCCAGAGGTAAAAGCCCTGTCATATATCACATGCTGTTGTGGCATATTTGCACTGCACATAACTTAAACTATTCGAGTAGGTTTTAATATCAGCTCTCTCTCCACAGTGTATGGCTTCCATTCAGACACACGACCTGCTGCGGAAGTTTATTCTATTTCTCAGCCGGGAAGAACAGTGTTTGGACATCTGTGTGTGTCTTGAGGGGAGCCACACACTCTGCTTGCTTGGTATGGTAATTTGGATAAATATGATCCAGTTTGTGTTGGGATGAGAGAACCATTTTATTTCCTGCAGAGTATTAATTTTACTGTTCGTGTGCTTGATAGGCAACCTGATTCACTTGGGTTTTCTTAATGAGAAAGTCCTTGAGGAGGAGGCCAACCATTTTGTGAAGGACCTGACTGACATGCTGTCCTACTGTCAGAGATATGTATCCCAAAAGAAGTCCAACCTCACCCACTGGCACCCCGTCCTGGGCTGGTTCTCCCAGACTGTAGACTACGGGTCAGTGAAACATAGATTTGCCTGAGCGACTCCAGCAATTTAATATTCACCATAAAACTTCAACAAAATGGGGTTCTCTGAAAGACAAAAATGTACAAACAGTGGAAAGATTTGGAGTTTTTTCATTGCAAAAATTAGCATTTTAATTTCCTAGATGGCACAAAAATCAATTGTGCTTCAAAGACAAAGAACACATATGGATGGTTTAATAGACTTTCTCAGGCTGCTTGATCCCTCCTGAGAAAGAACTAGAGCTCAGAATTTGCTTCCCAAGGAGACTAAATGTTAAGTTGTCAAATGTTTACGCCTTTGAATAATAGAGTGTAATTATTTGTGTACTTTATGACAGCTGCCTGTACTTGACTTTGTCTCTTGTTCTCTGCAGTCTGAATGAGTCAATGCCGCTGGTCACTAAACAGCTTCAGTACTTGTGGGGCGTTTCTGTCATTCGGACGCTCTTCAGCGACGTCCTCTCTAAAAAGCTTGAGAGTCAGGAGCCCACTCCCCCACCCCCGCAGCCCAGCACATCACAAAACAATCTACCAGTTAAGAGTGAGTCATAAAACCCCCCAAACTTTTGATGTTTTGAAATCAGCACAATCTCTTGAGCTGAAAAAAGGGTGTGGAGGTTTTATTGAGGGTTGACTGCATCCCTGACGCGGCTGTGTTTTTATAGATCTCTTCAAGAGAGCATTTCAGAAGTCAGCTTCTGTACGAAACATCCTGAAACCAGTTGGGGGAAAGCGAGTCGACTCAGCTGAAGTTCAGAAGGTGTGCAGCATCTGTGTGCTCTACCAGACGGCTCTGTCTACATTAACGCAAATACGACTTCAGATACTCACTGGTCAGTGCCAGAATATTATATTTTCATATCATGCAAACATACAATATTTTGGAAACGCTCTGAGAACAGAATGTCACTATACAATTTCTGTTGTCCTGCAGGTCTGACACATCTTGATGACCTTTTGCCCAAACTTTGGGCCTTCATCTGTGAGCTCGGTCCTCAGGGAGGCCTCAAACTCTTCATGGAGTGTCTAAACAATGACACTGAGGAGTCCAAGCAGCTGCTGGCGATGCTCATGCTGTTCTGTGACTGTTCACGCCACCTCATCACGTAACTTCACTGATTTTCTTCTTTTACTTTACTGTGCATAAAAAACCAAATGTAGAGGCAACATTTTCTGACTCCCTGTCAATATGTTACAGAATTCTTGATGACATTGAAGTCTATGAGGAACAAACATCTTTTAAAATAGAGGAACTCATCACTATCTCCTCCTTTCTAAACACATTTGTGTACAAGATGATATGGGATGGCATCTTAGGTGAGTGTGGCTTCACTGTATCTATGAAGTTCTGATGATGATGGTGCCTAATTGAAAAGATAGTTTTGTATTAAAAATATGAGTTTTGTATCTAACAGAGAATGCTAAGGGAGAGAAACTGGAGTTGTTCCACAGTGTTCATGGCTGGTTGATGGTGCTTTATGAGCGAGATTGCAGGCGACGATTCAGCCCTGATGACCACTGGCTCCGCAAGTAAATAAAAAATGCTGATTAGCTGCTGATGTCCTAAACACACTAGCCTTTTGTTTTCTGGGTAGACTGTAACATGTCTGTGTTGCCTTCAGGGACCTGAAGCCCAGTCTGTTGTTTCAAGAGCTGGAGAAAGGCAAGAAGAGAGCCCAGTTGTTACTGCAGTACATACCGCATGTCATACCACATAAAAATGTGAGTGTATAAGAGCTTTTCTTTAACGGGCAGGATGGCATTTTCATTTTCAGTTTAATCACTTTCTTTGTCTTTTTTAGAGAGTGTTGCTGTTCAGGAACATCGTCACAAAGGAAAAAGAAAATTTAGGATTGATAGAAACAAGCTCTGCTTCCCCACATGTCACCCATATAACCATTCGTCGCTCGCGGATGTTAGAGGTATGGAGTCAACAGATCAGACTGACTTAAGTGTCATAATACTGTATGTCAGCTGTTTGATAACAACAACTGTCTTTTCCTGTTGTAAGGATGGATATGACCAGCTCCGTCGATTACCGGCAAATTCTATAAAAGGCGTCATTCGTGTAAAGTTTGTCAATGATCTGGGAGTAGACGAGGCTGGTATTGATCAGGATGGCGTTTTCAAAGAGTTCCTGGAGGAAATCATTAAGAAAGTGTTCAATCCTGCTCTCAACCTGTTCAAGGTGAGTCAGGCAAATCCTGAGAGGATTTTTTTCTGCTGCTCGCATTGATTTGACTGTTCAGTTTTATTAGATTTTCTTTTTCTTTCTTTCTTTCTTTTTTTTTGCTAGACTACAAGTGGAAATGAAAGGTTGTATCCTTCACCAACATCCTACATCCATGAGAACCATTTGCAGCTGTTTGAATTTGTGGGGAAGATGCTCGGCAAAGCTGTATACGAGGTATAATTGTGCATGTGATTACATTCCCTCATTTGTTGCTCTCTACTCTGAACACCTTTGTTTATTGTAATCTTCAGTGAAAGTGTAACTGTAACTTCTGCACACTCAGGGCATTGTTGTGGACGTCCCTTTTGCCTCCTTCTTCCTCAGTCAAGTCTTGGGTCACCACCACAGCAACTTCTACAGCTCCATCGATGAGCTGCCCTCGCTGGACTCTGAGTTTTACAAGAACCTCACGTCCATCAAGGTCACCTACAGTAACGCTCAGATTATTTTGTTTTTCCACTAATGTGTCTCATTTTCATCTCTATCTCACATCTTTGATTTTCATTTTATTTTTCAGCGCTATGATGGAGATGTTGGAGATCTAGGACTGACGTTGTCTTACGATGAGGATGTTATGGGGCAGGTAAGGGTAGTGAATTTGAATTACACAGTATAGTTAAAAACATTAAAATCCATGAGGTAAAACTACTCTCTGTGTTTTTTTTACAGCTTGTTTGTCATGAGTTGATACCTGGGGGAAAAACTATGCCAGTCACCAACGAAAACAAGTATGATTATTCATTTCCAAGTGAAAAAATATTAGAGCGGTGATCAATTTGAGGTTTAAAACTATTTTGGTTTATGCTGATGTTTGTGTAAGCACTAAAAATCCCTGACTCCGGTTTCTTGCAGGATCAGCTACATCCACCTCATGGCTCACTTCAGGATGCACACGCAGATTAAGGAGCAAACAGCAGCTTTCATTCGAGGCTTCCGCAGCATCATTAACCCAGAGTGGCTGCACATGTTTTCCACACCTGAGGTTCAGCGTCTGGTCTCGGGTGACAACGCTGAGATCGATTTGGATGACCTCAAGTATGTGACATTTCAGATGTGTTTTAAATTTTTTTTAGTTGCTATGCCACTACAGCAGTTCTGCTGAGAGTGAATTTGCTCAGTAAATATGACCAAAATGTATAAATCTCTTATTCAGGAAACACACTGTCTATTATGGAGGTTTTCACAGCAGCCATCGCGTCATCATCTGGCTGTGGGACATCCTATCCAGTGACTTCAACGCTGAAGAGAGGGCTATGTTTCTGAAAGTAAATTACTATTTGTAACTGTCACAGCCAAAAGCCTTTAATTTCTGCTGTGAGGGGGTTCATCATTGTCTCTGTTATTGTCCTTTAAATATGTTTACAGTTTGTCACCAGCTGCTCGAGGCCGCCTCTTCTTGGTTTTGCCTACCTCAAACCACCTTTCTCCATCCGTTGTGTGGAAGTTTCAGATGATCAGGTAAGAATAAGAAAGAAATAAACAACTGATGGTGATTACAAGTTATGCTTTTTTTTTTTAATCCAAGCTTCCAGTTGTACATGTATTTGTAGTAACAAAGCATTTCTTCTGTTCAGGACACTGGAGACACACTTGGCAGTGTTCTTAGGGGCTTTTTCACTATCCGCAAAAAGGAGCCTGGTGGTCGACTTCCCACTTCATCAACGTGCTTCAACCTGCTTAAGTTACCCAACTACAGCAAGAAGAGCATCTTGCGTGACAAGCTGCGCTATGCTATCAGTATGAACACAGGCTTTGAGCTCTCCTAACTCAGTTGCATCAGGACAATCTTCACGGGGGGGGTTTTGTTCAGCTGCCTGAACAGAAAATGAGGCTCGGCTCACCTGAACTGGAGTCTGTCGCATTAGAGGGGCATTTTTCAAACAAAATGGGGCTCATGAAGGATCCACAAACTCTCCTTTTGTCTCTTTTTTTCAAACTGGATGAGCTCTGCTTCACTTCAGCCCACTCTCTCACATCAAAGGGGATGCTGTTTCTGCAGCACAATCCAATTTTTAGCATCTCCCTTTGCCAGTCTGAAAATTCAATATGTTGTGTATTTAACTTGATGAAATACAGATTTTATGGTGGCTAGGTCTCTGTTTCTCAGGCTGAACAGAATCATTCTCGGATCTAACACTCCCATTTTAAGCGAACTGGAAAGCAATACAATGCAATGCAAGCCATTAGACACGGGGTTCGCTCACTGGAGTGAAACCAAGCGATGCATTGTTAATATACTTACAAGCTAGGGCTCCATTATCCGAGCGACTTTTAGCCGATATTGGATGAGTCTTAAAATGTTTTGTTTGAACATAATGCATCTTTTATAAATGGAAGACAAATCAATGTCTTGTGTTCAACCTCCATGAAGGAGGAGTCGCTCACAACAGTGATCTGTGTTTATCACATTACAGTACATCCCATTCCAAGGAAAATCACATCAACTCGCCCCATTTGTCCCTTCTTAAAGACACTCCAGTTACCTGAGAAGGATGTCCAACCTCTGGTTTTTAATGTTCTCTGTACATTTGGAAATTTAACATCTGCCTCAGTTCTGGTGAAGAGGCAGAATTTCTTGACACAACAAAAAATCTGATCCTGCTGGTGTTGGATTCAGAGAAGACGCCCGTGCTGTAGCATTTGACTTCTGAGCAAACAAAAACTGTTGTTTTTGTCACTTTGTATCTGCCCCCATAAAGCAGACAGCTGTTCATCGTCTCACATCCGTGCTTGTCTACATTACTGCAAAAATGAAGAGTTCAAGTGATGAACGATTTTAGTCTTTGAACTCAACACTTGTAAAACTAAAGATTTCTCACTACACTTTTGAAAAACGCTGAGTGCCTCATATAATGCCATCCTCCCCTTGCTCTCACACATCACTGTAACCAATAACCACCTGTATCGGAAACAAGCCATAGAAACAGGGGCTACGTACCTGGACATATTCTCCGCTCCGACTGACAAAAAAAAAAAAAAGCGCAGAAACCCAACCACTCTACTATCACTACAATGGCAACAACTGAAGGGGGTTTTGTTAAGATGCCCCTCGATTTCTGTGGACTTTTCAAGCCATGCGGAAAAGAATTTGAGGTTTTAAAGCCTCTCAACATGATGTCATGGACTGGTTCTTCAACCAAATGTGACTGCTTGTTTCGACGCTCCCTTGGATGGAGGTGTCGCTCGCCTCTCTGCTGTCTGTGGCTGTTGAGAGAACGGACGTGAGGGTGAATGTCACCTTATAAGCCTAAATATTACTTTACACAGGGTTCACTTGCATCACAAAGCTAAGGAAGAGACGTTTTAGTCATGAACCAGAAAAAGGACCACAACTTTAAAAGAAAAGAAAAAAAAATGAAAACATCAAATCTTTACCAAGTTCTTTATTATGCAAAAAAAAAAAAAAAAAAAAAAAAAA